>NIVC01003038.1:95000-123699 GCA_002269645.1 Macrostomum lignano | reverse complement strand
AATGGCAGATTTAGTTGGGGTGGCAGATTTGGTTAGGGAATGACATAAACTTACCTTATCGCCTTTTCTCTCTGTCGCCTTTTCTGCCAATTTTTCCATTGATTCCGGCCACGCCTTTCTCGCCTTTCTCGCCATTGGTGCCTTATAACCGAACTCGCCTTTGTGACCTGTGAGGTCGCGGCGTTCCGCAGATACTTTGTACTTCAAGTAACATTCCGATGACGCTTTTTGCATTCGTATTTGTAAAATTTGAAAAAAAATTATGGATTCATAATAACCTGTCAACAATTTCCTCACCTTTGATAGTGGTCACATTCACTCTCGCATCATCTCCTTGCAGTCCACGATCGCCAGTGACTCCTTTGTACGTTTCGCCCTGAACGAGGAGGGGTGGGCAGTGTGTGAGTGTGAGGAGGAGGGGTGGGGCAGTGTGTGAGGAGGAGGGGTGGGGCGAGAGTGTGAGGAGAAGGGGTGCAGGTGTGAGGAGGAGGGGTAGGGCAGTGTGTAAGGAGGGGTGGGGCAGTGTGTAAGGAAGAAGGGATGGGGCAGTTTGTAAGGAGAAGGGTGCGGCAGTGTGTAAGGAGAAGGGTGGGCAGTGTGTTAGGAGAAGGGGTGGGGCAGTGTGTAATGAGTAGGGGTGGGGTAGTGTGCTTACGTCGACAACGTCCTTACCTTCAAGCCCCTAGGTCCATGCTGCCTTTGTTTCCTTGTGGACCCAGATAGCCTTTGTAGCCTTTCTCGCCCTGCGGCCCCCCGGACCTGGCTGGCCCTTGTCGCCTTTCCAGCCTTCGGCCCATGTCGCCCTTCTCGCCCCTGGTGCAGTTGATCACTCGGCATTCGCCGTTCTGGCCAGCGTCACCCTTGTCGCCTTTGCGGCCTCGACTACCAGCCGGTCCGTGGATGCCCTTGTCCCGCCCATCTGTCCGGTGGAGCCGGGATCGCCCGAATAGCGCCGCCTTTGACGCCTTTGTTGCCACGATAGCCGCGGCTCACCCTTATCGCTCTTTGTAGCCCCTGTCGCCAGTCGGACCCTGCGTTCATGCAAATAAAATTTTTAATTTGTGTGCCTACTCCCCTACTATTAGTAGCTGAGTAAAGGAATTGCGCGAACTCGACGCTTCCAACGAAATAACTAACTAGCTAAACTGACTAACTAACTGAACTCACCTGGTCGCCTTCACTCCAGCGCCTGATAGCCCTTGGCGCCTTTGTTGCCTGAGGCACCCTTGGACCCTGGTCGCCTTCGTCGCCCTTTTGACCGCGTGGTCCTCAGGTCCACGGTTGCCTTCTTCTCGCCTTTCGAGCCGTTCCTGCAGGTGTCGCCCTGCTGGCCCTTGCTCCAGCCTCACCGAGGAAACCCTTGCGCCCTGCGGCCCGGCCGGACCGTCAGACCCTTCTCGCCGACTTCCACACGCGGTCCGGTGGCGCCCTTGATGCCAGCGGGACCCTCTAGCGCTTGGCATACGCCCGACGGTCCTGGGTCGCCTTGACGCCTTAACGCCCTCCGTGCCGTCCATGCCGGGGTCGCCGGGTGGTCCTCGATCGCCTCATTGCCGTCAATGCCGATGCCGCCGTCGCGACCGTTGCTTTCCCTGATAGCATCGAACGTGGTGAGTGTCCAACGTACTTTTTAGTTGGTTTTTGCAATTCCCACAGGCCCTTCGAGAGAAGTTCTTGCTCCCGGAGTTTCTAGATTAGTGCCTATAGTTTCTAGCTTGAGTTTCTGTAGCTTCTAGCTTGAGTTTCTGTAGCTTCCGGTTTGGGTTTCTGTAGTTTCTAGTTTGGAATTCTGCATATCTGGTTTCAGCTATAGTTGCTAGAGGGATCCTGCAGATTTCAAAATTTTGTGCCGTTGTGACAATGCTATTAATTAGCCAAATTTACCTCCTTTCCTTTCGGTCCTTTGTCGCCTTTTTCACCTGGCTGGCCCTTCGAGCCTGGGTCTCCTATCGGCCCTGGGTCGCCCTTTTGACCAACTGTGCCGTCGCGTCCCTGTGTGCAATGATAGGTTGTCAGTAGCAGGCTTCTTATTGCTCTTCATTTATTAACTGAGACAAATAATGGCTTAGATAAATCACCATATCTCCTTTGATGCCTCGGTCGCCGGGCATTCCGGGGTCTCCCTTTTCGCCCTGAAATTGTAGTGGAAATGTGTCGAGTTTCATTACTTTTCTACTTTTATTTCAAGCAATTCTGATTGGTTAAGAAGCGTGCACTGACAGAGGGTCTTCTACCCTCCATCCTGTCTTTCTCACCCTTCGCTCACTCTGATTGGCTAGGAAGCGTTCACTGGCAGTGGGGTCTTTTACCCTCTATCCTGTCTTCTTCACCCTTCACCCATTCTGATTGGCTAAGAAGCGTGCATTCAAAGTGGCTTTTCTGCCCTTCCCCACCATTGATACAAATATTCTAATTTCAACTTCATTAAGTAAATTAAAATCTAATTTTATATTCTACGAGTAAAAATAATAACGAAGCGATTTCATACCTTTGGACCGCGTATACCCTTCGGCCCTTGCATAGTCTGGTCCATATTAAGTAGCTTATTTCTTGGCACGCTGAGCGTCACGGTTGAGCACTGGTCTCCGGGAGCGCCCGGTCGCCTGTGGTGCCGTTGTCTCCACGTATGCCTTCGCCCTTGTCGCCTGGCAGTCCTATGTAGCCTTTGGTACCCTGGTAGCCTTTTTGACCCTGCGTGGCGGTGACAGTGCAGGCGGATTCAAATTTGTTCAAGCCCAAAAATTTTATCGGTCTCCGGTCTCCCTCATTCTTTTAGTCTCGATCTTTTGTCTCTCCTGCTTGCTCCCATCTTAATCTCCCTTCCTCTCCCATATTCCTCTCAGTCTCGATCTCTCACTCTATAACATCCACCCTCTTTATCTGCTCGCACAGCGGATATTAAAGTTCATTATTGTATTCAGGACTACCCACTCACCTGTTCTCCGGGGTCGCCCCTGTCTCCTGGCGGTCCATCGACACCTCGAGGACCTTCGACGCCTCGACTGCCGTTGCGGCCGTCTGTTCCAGTCGGGCCTCGCTCGCCTTTGACGCCCATCGCCGACGCGCTTGAGTCGCCTTTCTCGCCTTTGATGCCATCGGGACCTGGGTCACCCCTGTAGCCCCTGGAGCCGGACAGGCCTTTCAGACCTGGCTGACCCTGGGCAAGTTCAGGATTTGAATTTTGGAGGACTTTGTGAACCACTGAATCCGTGAACCAGTGAATCAAGCAACCGGTTAATCTGTGAACCAGTAAATTTGGGAACCGGTGAATTAAGTAACCGGTGAATTGGAGAACCAGTTATTTTTGGAACCGGTGAATTGAGGAACGGGTGAATTGGGGAACCGGTGAATTGGGGAACCGGTGAATTGAGGAACGGGTGAATTGGGGAACCGGTGAATTGAGGAACGGGTGAATTGGGGAACCGGTGAATTGAGGAACGGGTGAATTGGGGAACCGGTGAATTAAGGAACGGGTGAATTGGGGAACCGGTGAATTAAGGAACTTGTGAATTAGGGAACCGGTGATTTGGGGAACCGGTGATTTGGGGAACCGGTGAATTGGGGAACCGATGAATTAAGGAACCAGTAACTTAGAAAACCGGTGAATTAGGAAACCAGTGAGCTAGGTAATTTTGCGATGAAACTAAAAAAACCAGTGAACCAGTTTAAGTATAGCTAACCAGCAAGTCATTGATCTTGTTACCTGGCAAGTGTAATTTAGAAACTAGAGAATAATGAATTAACGTAGTGCTTCATGATACCAGAGAACATAAGTGGCTAAGCATTGTTCACGGTGTCAAATCAACTGACTTACAGCTTTGCCTTCACATCCGCGCTCGCCTTTGTTGCCTTTCCGGCCCGGCATACCGGGAATGCCCTGGATTGGATCAGATGGTTGGGGTCACGCTCTTGAAGCTTTGGATATATAAAATATTTAAGAAATCTATGCTGCAGCTTCCGTAGGCGTAATCTAAGGAAGATTACGTCTGGGAACTGAACACTTGATTTAACAAAAAACCAACTTCTCGCATAGCCAGTACGATAAGAAAGTTATTAATAATAACTCACGGCTTCTCCCGAGGTTCCAGGGTAGCCTGGCTGACCAATTTGACCCTGTAAAAGTTAAACGATATGTTGTGTAGTTAGTAGAACTCATTAAATAATTTTCAATGATTTAAAAAAATTATTTAAAAAAAACAAGAGCAATAAATTGATGCAGTTAGCTAATAAAGAAAGTGGCAGCTGTTGTCTCTGCCCAGGAAAGCTGAGAGGAAATTAAAATTGCCTTGACAAGACGGATTATATAGGCTACACTCTTATCAGGAGAGAGAGAATCACGTGACACAGATTTTCAGTGCAGGAAAAATGTACATCGGACCTCATCGGTCAGCGCTGCAGAGAATGTACATGGCAGCTTAATGTTCGTCCCCCCTCCCTAGCCGGGAGAGCTATGGGCAATAAAATAGGGGTAGAGATTGAAGCGAGAGGGGCAGAGTTTGCGTGGAAAGGCGCCAACGATAGGCAGATAGATAAGCCAATCGGAAGTGAGGAGGAGGAGATACACATTATATATTGAATATAATGAATCTGAATACTATTGATATTGAAAAAGTATAGTTAGTTTACTATAGTCAGTTTACTTTAGCCGTATGCCTCATGCCTGTAACACTAGCGGATCCAGGGAGGGATCTAGGGGGGTTGGCTGACCCTCCTTGAGAAAATGAGGATCATGACTTCCCCTACCCTGGAAAGCTATTTTTTCATTTGTCCTTTTGTAGGTAAATTACTCAAAAGTAGCTCAAGCTCAGAGCTGGAACTGTTAGAGTTCAAATTGCAATTCTAATCGTCATTATATCTCTTCGAATTTGTGGTATTGTGAAAATGATAGAAATAAACTTATAGTATTTGATAAATTGCTAATGCAACCGTATAATTCCTTCTTTAGCACATGCATTCTATCTGCTATTCTTCACCAACCTGCAAGCCCCTGTCGCCCTGGTCACCCTTCGGACCCTGCAGTCCCGGCTCGCCCCGGCTGCCAACGCTGCCAGGAGCTCCGGGCATGCCGGACTGGCCGATGAGTCCTGGATCACCCAACGCGCCTCTGGGACCCTGCCGGGTTTGATTGATTGCGTTAATTAATCGGTCAATTAGTCGGCTATTTTGAGCAGCAATCTCAATGCAGAGCTTACCATTTCGCCTTTGACGCAACGGCAGTCAAAATCTCTGCAAACTTTGGTACAATTTCTTGCCTAAAAGAGGAGCATCGACGCATATAAGATTTTTTATTTCTGAATTTGTAGGTGCCTTGTGTATGCATGTAGATCGATGATTAGGTTGGTTTACCTGCGCATCCGACTGCTGGATAAAAGATGACAGGAACAGAATGCTGACTGCCAACAGCCTGTAATTTTCGATAAGAGGTTGCTCTGTGATATTCGAAATAGCGAAAAAATAAATATACTAAGGAGGCAACGAAATCTCGTACATAAATAGTGTATGGCGTTTTAAACATCAAGATAGATGAAACAGGATACCTGAAGCAAGGGCACCCAAATAAAGGGCGCGATAACATAAAAAGTTAAGCCTATAGGATGACAAGATGATAGGATATCTGAAGCAATCATAGGCGTAGGAACGCTTCAAAAAGTGGGGGGGGGCAGGTTCAGTGGCGGATTTAGGGGGGGGGGGCGCACAGGGTGCACGCCCCCTGTCGAATTAGATTTTTCTGTTTTTTTATATGGAAAATGCACATTATCATGTACCAATTATTTTTGAATCGGTGTTGTCAGCACTCATTTTAGCGCCGCAGGCACTCATTTTAGCGCCGCAGGCACTCATTTTAGCGCCGCAGGCACTCATTTTAGCGCCGCAGGCATTCATTTTAACGCCGCAAGCACTCATTTTAGCGCCGCAGGCACTCATTTTAGCGCCGCAGGCACTCATTTTAGCGGCGCAGGCATTCATTTTAGCGCCGCAGACACTCATTTTAGCGCCGCAGGCACTCATTTTAGCGCCGCAGGCACTCATTTTAGCGCCGCAGGCACTCATTTAAGCGCCGCAGGCACTCATTTTAGCGCCGCAGGCACTCAGTTTAGCGCTGCAGGCGCTATGTTTTGTCACCCTGCAGCAAAATGCATACATGCAAAGCAGCAAAAATAAAAAATGAAAGTAAAAAATAAGCAAAAAATCTACATTTTGCATTTAAAATATGGAGGGGCCAGATACCATTACTGCCCTCCCCCAACTTTAAAAAGTGGGGGGGGCATGGCCCAACTGTCCCCCCCATTCCTACGCCTATGGAAGCATGTCAGGACACCTGATCTTGCAATGACACTGAAGCAAGAACAGGATGCCTGAAGCAGGTACAGGACACATGAAAACAATGGCAGGACAGCTTTAGCAGGAACAATCAAAGATAAGCCAAACCCTTCTAAAAAGATTGAGCGAAAAAAACGAGCGAAAGGGGCGAAAAGATTAAAGACTCACCTTAGTTGAGACCGTCGGGTCGCCATGCCACCAGACAAAGTTCCCCTTGATCTTTACCCGACGTCTTCCAGTTACCTATTCGCTACAATACAATGGACACCCGCTGGCTGCTCTGGACACGGCTCTGCTCGAGGGTCCGGATGCAATTGGAGATATCCTCGAGAGAGGCAACGCTCGGCGAGGTTCGTTGCTGTGCTGCGAAATCAAACCCGAATAGAGAGAGAGAGAGAGAAAATAGGAGACTGGGAGAGGAGAGGGAAGTTCGGAAGCGGGGATGAGGCCGCAGAATATCGGGGTAGAAACGCTACTTTCGCTACTTGTGCGCCATTTGTGGATGGATTGCGGGGTTCAGAGACAGGCAAGTGAAAGCAAATTTCTGGCCCAGCCTAACTTTTCCTCATCCTCTCCGCCTCTCTTTCTTCAAGGTGAATGGCGAACGCGCACTGGTTCCGCCTTACCCTACCCGAACACCTCTAAGCCCAGCCCCGACCCTCTGGAGTTTTCGATCTGGCCCAGTCAGTCGCGCGCGGGTTCCGGTAGAGCGTCCAAATTTGCTGCTTGCTCGAATGCTGCTACAAAGCCCCCGGCCGGGTCTGACGCACTGCCGCGCGCACAAGAGCGCAGCGAATGTACCAAATTTGTCTGGCGAATTCCGCATCCCGTCATCCCGGATGCTGCGGATGCTGCATCCTAGCCTGCCCTGCCTTCACCCCCCCATTACCGGTTTATGCGCAGTTCTTGGTCTTCTTCTAGGGAAAAGAAGAGGAAGATGGCGCAGCTCCAGAGCGCCCACTCGTAGCGCATCAGAGCGCAGTTAAACTTCCCTCCACGTCCCAGCTTTTGCTGAACTATACCTTCCCCTAACCGGGCCGAGAGGAGATCGGGCAGCAGGAGGAAAGGAAACGCTTCTGCGCATCACCTGGCGGCGCGTACAAGCGGCGCTACCCACCCATCCGCCCAGGAATCGGTTTTGCATTTTCCTAGCAACGCCGCAGCAGCCGGCACATTGCCGCCGTCCAACAGTTGGATCCAATTTGGTGAAGAGAACAGATTGATAAACCCTGCTAGCATACTGGTTAGAAAGGCTTCCGGAGCAACGGAGACGGCATTGAGCTTCACCCGGGACTTGCGTGATCTCAATGGAGCAACGCCGTCGTAATGCGCCCAGGCTGCCTCTGCTGCTTCTCTTTGCGTTGCTAGTTGCATTGAGCTGCCTTCCTGAGCCCGTCAGGTCGGCTGCGGTGAGTTTCAAGATGCATTTTTCCAGATTTTTTCATACTGAAGTCCACAGCCGTCGATATAATTTGTAGCCAATTTACTTACGAGCTAGTTTGGTTTTAGGCCTTCAGGCTTGAAGCTTTTTAGGCCTTCTCACCATTTTTGCAATTTTAAGTGCTGTATAAATACTCGTAGCTATTTGTCGCTGCATCGATTTAGTGACTGGTCATCCGCTGAGCTGGTTTCACAAAACTCTATCATGAAGACAATCATATGTTAATTTCTTGCAACACAGGCATGTTGGTAATTCACCTAGTGGAGGAGTTGTAAATATTCTTATTTTCTGGGAAACTACCCCCTCGGTCACCTTTGATGCGTCATAAAAGCCGACAAAAACATGCTGCCCCACGATTCTTTGCATTGCAGACTTGCGCCACCGAACCTTGCATGTGCGACGGAGCCAAGGGCTACGCGGTAAGCAAATGGCTCATCACTTGACTAAAATGCAGCAGTCAAGTCATCTGGTGAACTTGTATTAATGATGCAACTTAATCGCTCCACACTTAGATAGCCAAATCTACAACCCCCCTTCCCCCATCGCTCCACACTCAGATAGCCAACTCTACAAACCCCCCTTCCCCCATCGCTCCACACTCAGATAGCCAACTCTACAAACCCCTTCCCCCATCGCTCCACACTCAGATAGCCAAATCTACAACCCCCCTTCCCCCATCGCTCCACACTCAGATAGCCAACTCTACAAACCCCCCTTCCCCCATCGCTCCACACTCAGATAGCCAACTCTACAAACCCCCTTCCCCATCGCTCCACACTCAGATAGCCAACTCTACAAACCCCCTTCCCCCATCGTTCCACACTCAGATAGCCAACTCTACAAACCCCCTTCCCCCATCGCTCCACACTCAGATAGCCAACTCTACAAACCCCCTTCCCCCACCGCTCCACACTCAGATAGCCAAATCTACAACCCCCCCTTCCCCCATCGCTCCACACTCAGATAGCCAAATCTACAACCCCCTTCCCCCATCGTTCCACACTTAGATAGCCAACTCTACAAACCCCCCTTCCCCCATCGCTCCACACTCAGATAGCCAACTCTACAAACCCCCCTTCCCCCATCGCTCCACACTCAGATAGCCAACTCTACAAACCCCCTTCCCCCATCGTTCCACACTTAGATAGCCAAATCTACAACCCCCCTTCCCCCATCGTTCCACACTCAGATAGCCAACTCTACAAACCCCCTTCCCCCATCGTTCCACACTCAGATAGCCAACTCTACAAACCCCCCTTCCCCCATCGCTCCACACTCAGATAGCCAACTCTACAAACCCCCTTCCCCCACCGCTCTACACTCAGATAGCCAAATCTACAACCCCCCCCCTTCCCCCATCGCTCCACACTCAGATAGCCAAATCTACAACCCCCTTCCCCCATCGTTCCACACTTAGATAGCCAACTTCACAAACCTTTTTCCAATCTCTCACACCCGGTCAAAGCAGCCATTCTCAAAAGCTCTTCACCCCATTGCTCTCTTCAGGGCGATCGAGGTCCTAAAGGCATCAAAGGCATTAACGGCCTGGCTGGACCTCCGGGAGCACGAGGTGAAAAAGGCCGGAAAGGTGCCGAGGGGCCTTACGGACCGAAAGGATTCAAAGGTGCAACGGGCGAACCGGGCGAAGTTGGCATTCAGGGAGACACGGGACCGAAGGTGAGTTTCTGTTACTGCCACTAATACCTGCTTCAGATCTGTCTATGCATCTTTCTTCAATAAAAAACCTCATCCACAGGGCACCCGAGGTGCCAGAGGCGTAGACGGCACGTTCGGTTTTAAAGGCGAGCCCGGATGCAGCGGCCGGCCGGGCGATCCGGGTCAGCCGGGCGCTCCGGGCGATTTCGGCGAAAAGGGCGACAACGGATCCAGAGGACCGCAGGGTCGGAAGGTGAAACAAAGGCGATGATCTTGATGGTCTATATGACTGAAATTAGTACTGAAAAGGAAACCCCTCAAACTCTTCCCCATCGCTACACACCCAGATAGCCAGCCCATCAAACCAATCCCCATCGCTCCGCACCCAGACAGCCAGCCCATCAAACTCTTCCCCATCGCTCCACACCCAGATAGCCAGCCGAGCAAACCCTTCCCCATCGCTCCACACCCAGATAGCCAGCCGAGTAAACCCTTCCCCATCGCTCGACACCCAGATAGCCAGCCGAGTAAACCCTTCCCCATCGCTCCACACCCAGATAGCCAGCAGAGCAAACCCTTCCCCATCGCTCCACACCCAGACAGCCAGCCCAGCAAACCCTTCCCCATCGCTCCACACCCAGACAGCCAGCCCAGCAAACCCTTACCCATCGCTCCACACCTGTATCAACTTGCAATTTACACAAGCTGCCGGCAAACCCTTCTCTTTTCCAGGGCCAGCCGGCTGAGTCGCTCGCCTCTCTCAAAGGCCTCCCAGGTGACCCGGGCGACCCCGGCTACATTGGCTTTCCCGGCCCGACCGGACCGGAAGGCCCTCCCGGCGAGAAGGGCTACAAAGGCGAGAAAGGAAACAAGGTGCGATCATTGTACACTTATTCTACAACTCACCTGTGTTAATTTTCAAACTCACGCGGGTCTTTACGAAAAACTCAAGTGACCTAAGGCACAATTATTGATAATTCATGGAAAGCGTTCAGAGCTATTTCAACTATTCTTACTTCCAGGGCCAACTCGGATACGAAGGTCAGAGAGGTCAGAGAGGCGATAAAGGCCGAATCGGAGAGTTTGTCATCGGCCCGAAGGTGAGAGCAAAGCGCGTTCATTTGCTACCAGACTAAAGTATCGATTTACGCTCGTATTTCTAATTATTGACTATTGGACTAACCTTCCCACCTGTCTTCAGGGCTACAAAGGTGAAAAAGGTCGAAAAGGCAGTCCAGGCATCGAGACTCGCATCGCCCTGACATCGAGCAACTACTCGCTGTTGGACATTCTAGTCAATAACATGAGCGGCCCAGCTGGGGACAAAGGCTTCAAGGGAGAGCTTGGACCTAAGGGAGAGCGAGGCGTGAAGGGTGACCAGGTCTGGCGGCTCGCTAATATTGGGGGATGATCTTCAATCTGTCATGATCATGCGGAATTTCTATTGATCATTGGGAAGTTTGATTGTTTCGGCTTTTAGTTTAGTTCGCACTATCAATCATTAGGGAGTTGAAAAAGAGGTTTAATTTTTTCTGGTCAATATTAAAGGTTCAATTGTTCGGATTTATGATTAAAGAGTTGTAAAGATTGGTTTTGGGTTGTAAAAACATGGATTTGCTTACTTGAGTATCTTAAGTGCTGGGATTTAGTAGTAAAGTTCTTGAATGACGATACTAGAGCTTGAAATTATAGGGGTGATTTTTAACTATTACGCTCGTAATTTAATTTGCAGGGCACTGTCGGAATTCAAGGTGGTACCGGAGGGAACGGCGACCCAGGTGTGAAGGGCCCGCCGGGCAAACCGGGACCTCGCGGCGATGTAGGGTCGCGTGGCGTCGCAGGCGAGCCGGGCAAGGACGGCAACACCGGACGGAAAGGAGGCCCAGGAGAGATCGGCATCAAAGGCGATATAGGAGACCCCGGAAAAAAAGGACAGAAAGGAATGCGGGTGAGTGGTCCTGAGGTGTGGGTTTTCTGGAATAGAGGTGGAGGGTTTGCTAGAATTGGGGCGGTGGGTTTGCTGGAATGGGGGTGGTGGGTTTGCTAGAATAGGGGCGGTGGGTTTGCTGGAATGGGGGTGGTGGGTTTGCTAGAATAGGGGCGGTGGGTTTGCTGGAATAGGGGTGGTGGGTTTACTGGAATGGGGTTGGTGGGTTTGCTGGAATGGGGGTGGTGGGTTTGTTTGAATAGGGGCGATGGGTTTGCTAGAATGGGGTGGAGGGTTTGCTAGAATGGGGGTGATGGGTTTGCTGAAATTGGGGTGGTGGGTTTGTTTGAATAGGGGCGGTGGGTTTGCTAGAATGAGGTTGGTGGGTTTGTTGAAATTGGGGTGGTGGGTTTGCTAGAATGGGGTGGAGGGTTTGCTAGAATGGGGTGGAGGGTTTGCTAGAATAGGGTGGTGGGTTTGCTAGAATGGGGGTGGAGGGTTTGCTAGAATGGGGGTGATGGGTTTGCTGAAATTGGGGTGGTGGGTTTGCTAGAATGGGGTGGAGGGTTTGCTAGAATAGGGGTGGAGGGTTTGCTAGAATGGGGGTGATGGGTTTGCTGAAATTGGGGTGGAGGGTTTGCTAGAATGGGGTGGAGGGTTTGCTAGAATAGGGGTGGTGGGTTTGCTGAAATTGGGGTGGTGGGTTTGTTTGAATAGGGGCGGTGGGTTTGCTAGAATGGGGGTGGTGGGTTTGCTAGAATAGGGGTGGTGGGTTTGCTAGAATGGGGTGGAGGGTTTGCTAGAATGGGGTGGAGGGTTTGCTAGAATAGGGGTGGTGGGTTTACTGGAATGGGGTTGGTGGGTTTGCTGGAATGAGGTTGGTGGGTTTGTTTGAATAGGGGTGGTGAGTT
Source organism: Macrostomum lignano (assembly GCA_002269645.1). Lineage (NCBI taxonomy): Eukaryota > Metazoa > Platyhelminthes > Macrostomidae > Macrostomum > Macrostomum lignano. The sequence goes on along the minus strand of NIVC01003038.1, from coordinate 111,443 downwards.
TGCTAGAATGAGGTGGTGGGTTTGCTTGCTAGGGTTTGAGTGACTCGGGTGCCGGGTGTGCCTGCATGGGTCATTAGTGGTGGGTGTTTCAGAATAGGGTGATGGATGTGCAGGAAGGGTTGGTTAGGCTGAACTTGTTAGTTAAAGGCATATTTGGTAGTAACAGCACACAGCCTTTAGCCTGTTCAATCGGTGGTATTCGGCCTCGAATTTTCTCCTTAAGGGTCCAACTGGAGACCCTGGTCCAACGACATCATCGAGGGGACCCCAAGGGCCGCCTGGTCCAACTGGTGATGCAGGACCTCAGGGAAGTAGGGGTAAGTCAGTTTGAAAAGACTATTTTCTATTAATTTACTTTACAACTTTTCAGATTTGATCTTCGAGCTGCCAACTCTTATCTCTTATCTCTGACTTCCTATCTTTACTAATTTTCTCTTGTCTCCTTGTGTTATCTCGTACCTAAGCTAGTAATGTCGCATCCACTGTCTCAGTTATCTTATCAGGTCCGTTATCTCTCATCTCTCATCTCCGCAGGCTCTCCAGGCGAACTCGGTCCGGTCGGCAAGCGTGGCCGAAAGGGCGAGCCGGGCGCCACCGGAGCCAAGGGATTCGGCCATTCGGACGGCAATCGAGGCTTGGCCGGCGAGACCGGACACCCGGGCGAGGAAGGCCCGAAAGGCGAAAAAGGTCCAACAGGGCCGCCAGGGCGAATCGGCTACGTCGGCGATATCGGAGAATTCGGTGACACGGGCAAAGGCGAGCGCGGCGACAAGGGCCCACCGGGCGAGACTGGCTTCAAGGGCGGCATCGGGGTGCCCGGACTGCCTGGGCCGACCGGCAACGACACAGTCGGGCCGAAGGGAGAGCGCGGACCGAAGGGTGTCAAAGGCTTGGAGGGGCCACCCGGAAGCTCCGGTGAGACTGGTAAAAAAGGCACCGTCGGGGCCAAAGGCGGCTGCTACGAGGATTGCACGCCGCCGGCGCCGAGGAAGGGCCAGAAGGGCGACCAGGGCGCCAAGGGCCGAGCCGGTGACCGCGGTAACGTCGGACCGAAGGGGGTCCCCGGCAACTTTGGCGACGTCGGCCTGCGAGGCGACGAAGGTGAAGCCGGCGATCGGGGACCGCAGGTGAGCAAGGGAGAACGAAAAGTTAGAATAGAATAAGGTAGGATTGGATTAGAAGAGATTAGAAAATTAGATGAGAATATAGAATAGAATAAGAATAGACGACAACTCACTCTGTCATTGCGCATCCCCAGGGTTTCCCAGGCAATGAAGGCGCCAAAGGCTTCGAAGGTGACAAGGGCGAGCCGGGCGAAGTTCGGCCACCGCAGGGCACCAGGGAACCAGAGAAAGGCGAACGGGGCAGCACCGGCGAGGCTGGACGAAAAGGCGAGAAGGGCAGCTTCGGCGAGGACGCCAGATTGGGGGCCAAGGGCTACACTGGCGACAAGGGCGAGAGGGTAAGTCGAAAAATTGTTGAGTTTGCTATGAGTCATGAAAGGAAGTAAAACAATAATAAATAAGTACCGAAGATTTGTCTTGAAATAAACCTTTTTAAAATAAGAGTTGAAGGAGGCCAAAATGAAATAAAATGAATCCTGAAAGCCGTCCCAAACAATTTTTAAAGTGATGTACACATCCCAAAATTAAGTCCCAAAATTAGTTCCGTGAAGAAAGGTCCAAAGTGAGCAGTCAGAGTAGGTCCACAATGTTTCCAACAGTATTTCACTATTTCTCTCCGCCCCTGCCAGGGAGACAATGCGGCGCACGGACTGGACGGCAGGAACGCCACTAAAGGTCAGAAAGGCGAGAAGGGCCCCAAAGGCTTCGTCGGTGTTAAAGGCGAGAACGCCAGCTCCGTCGCCGGGGCCAAAGGCTTCAAAGGCGCCAAAGGAATCAAAGGAGAGACAGGCGAATATCGTAAAGGTGTCAAAGGCGTCAAAGGCGAATTGGGCTTCAAAGGCGAGCAAGGTGACAAAGGCGATTCGGCTGTCAACGGCGGCCTCGGCGAGAAGGGCATCGTAGGGCCGAACGGCAAGCGCGGCCGGAAAGGCCAGACCGGAGACCGCGGCGAAAATGGGACTCGCGGCGATCAGGGCGCTCGAGGCGACGTCGGAGAGAAGGGCGACCTCGGCTTCAAAGGCGTCAAAGGCCTCAAAGGCGACAACGGCACTGATGGCAGCATCGGGCAGAAAGGCCGTCGCGGTGACCAGGGTCCCAAAGGTGTCGAAGGCAGCGCGAGCAAAGGCGTCGTCGGCGAGAATGGCAGCATCGGCTACAAGGGCGAACGAGGTGATACGGGCCCGCGCGGCGAGACGGGCGACGATGCGCCAAACGGCATCAAAGGTGCCACCGGCTATTTGGGTGATTTTGGCGAACAGGGTGCAAACGGCGAGAAGGGACGGACTGGGCAGAAAGGCGAGCGAGGCGACGAGAATCCAGCCGACCGGGGTGAGAAAGGAGAGAAAGGCGCAACCGGCTTAACTGGCGACAAAGGCGAGCCCGGACTGGATGGGCGCAACCGGACCAATCGGAACCAGGGCGTGACTGGCCGCAGAGGCCCGACGGGCCCCATCGGCCCCAAGGGCTACCAGGGCGTTCAGGGCGACCGGGGTCAGAAGGGCGACTTCGGAGAGGCCGGGGATCGGGGTCCGATCGGTCCCAACGGAACCGCAGGCGAACGAGGCCCGCAAGGCGACAAAGGAGTTCAAGGCGAGAAAGGCTACGTCGGAGTCAAGGGCGACAAAGGTGAGAACGGTACGATCGGTATTGAAGGACCCGTCGGCCACACCGGCTTCAAAGGAGTTCAAGGTGACACCGGGCCGAAGGGCAACGTCGGGCTGCCCGGCTGGCCCGGCAAGGAGTACAAGGGCACCAAGGGCAAGCTCGGCGATATTGGCAGCCGCGGCCCGCCTGGTCCCGACGGTCCAGTCGGAGCTAAAGGCGACAATGGCAGTGTCGGGCCACGCGGCTACGCAGCCTTCGGGCCGACGGGCGAGAAAGGCGACGTCGGTCCTCGCGGGCCGAACGGACCGGCTGGGCCGCTGGGTCCCAAGGGAACCGTTGGCGATAATGGCACGGCTGGAATGGACGGCCGAGAAGGCAGGAAAGGCGAGCTGGGTGCTCAGGTGAGACCAAGCGGATCTAAAGTTGCTATACTTCAATAATCAGGCCTATCAGTCTTGTTTTAAAATATGAATCAATGAGGAGTATAGTTTGTTCTGTAGTGAAAAAGACAGTGGTAGCATCATGGAGCATTCTCGTTAGTTTATTTTCGCTTTTAATGGGCGATAATAAAACAGGGGAGCCTTACATGTACATAGACGAACGGGTGAGGAGATGAGAGAGACAAAAGACGGGAGAGAGAGAGCGTACATAGAAAAAAACCTGGGGAGGGGTGGGGCATGCTTGTACATAGGCCGAATGTGTGAGTGTAGGAGATGAGAAATAACAGGCGGGGTGGAGCGAGAAGCGGCAAGCGTACATTGCAAGAAAGCCATGGAAAGGATGGGCCTACATGTACATAGGGGAAGAGGAGAATAAGAAAAAGAGAGATGACGGACGGGGCAGAGCGCTAAGCGTTCATCAAAAGAAAATAGGAGCAGGAGAGAAGGGGTTGGTTCACAATTCACATGAACAGAGAATGGAGTTTAAGGATATAAACTACAGTTATTATTAAAAATATTGCACAGGGTGACCGCGGTAACCAAGGCTACAAAGGTTTCCTAGGCGACAAGGGACCGAATGGCCAACCGGGCGACAAGGGACCCAGAGGACCCAAGGGCCCGTTGGGCGAGAAAGGCGCCAAAGGCATGCGCGGCGGGGCTGGCGGACGCAGCGACGACCTCGGAGACATCGGTCCTCAGGGTCCACCGGGTGACACGGGTGCCAGGGGGCCGGTAGGCGACCGCGGCCCTGTCGGTGAGCCAGGAGTCAACGGCAGCGACGGCAACGTCGGTCGGAAAGGCACGTTTGGCAACCAAGGCGCTAAAGGTTTGAAAGGCCAGATTGGCGAGGCTAGCGAGCGCGGTCAGAAAGGCGTTAGCGGCGACAATGGCTCGACAGGGTCAGTGGGCGACAAAGGCTTCACTGGAGACAGCGGAGACACCGGGGACAAGGGCGACCGCGGCCAGCTCGGTGACGTGAACACTGTGTACGTAAAAGGCGCCACCGGCAGCAAGGGCTCGGTCGGTGACAAGGGCGATTTGGGCGACCGGGGCCAGAAGGGTCGCGATGGCGACGTCGGGCTCAAAGGCGAAACCGGAACCGACGGGCAGAAAGGCGATAAAGGCGAGCTGGGCGACACAGGACCTAAAGGTGTCAAAGGCAAGGCCGGTGAAGATGCTTTGAAGGGTCAGGACGCTATCAAGGGCCGGCAAGGCGACAAGGGCCAGGCCGGAGAAAAGGGCAACGTAGGCCTGGAAGGCGACAAAGGCGTCACAGGCGTTGAAGGCTCGTCTGGGCCGCTGGGCAAGCAGGGTCGCAAGGGCGCGGTCGGTCCGGACGGTCGAGTTGGCGCGAAAGGCGAGCTGGGCGAACGCGGAGCCAAAGGCGTCGCCGGGTTTAAAGGCGACAAGGGCAGATTGGGCTCACGCGGCCAGAGCGGCCAAGTCGGCGACCGGGGCAGCGACGGTGAGAAAGGTGAACGGGGCGACTCCGTGACCGGCAGCGTCGGCCAGGTTGGCGAGGTTGGCGAGAAAGGCACCCTGGGAGCGCCGGGTCGAGAGGGTCGCGACGGCCTCGCCGGCGGGAGGGGTCCGCGAGGACCACCGGGGCCAAAAGGCGACCTGGGCGAGGCGGGGCCCATTGGCGACAAGGGCCCGCCGGGGCCAAAAGGCCAGCAGGGTGATCACGGCGACGGCGGCGACAACGGTTCCAAAGGCGAGCCGGGCAGCGACGGTGACCGCGGTCCGGAGGGTCGCAACCTGCGGGGCGACATGTTTGCGTTGCACAGTCAGCGGACCGACGTTCCCGGTTGTCCCAGCGGCACGCAGCGCCTTTGGGCCGGCTACTCGTTCATGTCGGTGTTCTCGAACTCGTACAGCAAAGTCTACGACCTCGGCAGTCCCGGCTCCTGCCTTCGACGCTTCAACGTAATGCCGTTCAGCCTGTGCGAGAACTCCAAGAACTGCCACAACGCCCAGAGGAACAGCCTGTCCTACTGGCTGAGCACGGATGTCTCCGTTACCATGGAGATGGCAATGGACTTGGACACCTACAGGAACATGTCCCAGTACATCAGTCGTTGCGCCGTGTGCTATTCGCCCAGCAAGGTTAGTAGCAACTATTGTTTACTTTATTAGCATCTACGCACTGAGGCAATGTACACTGAGAAAATATACGCTGTATTTAAATCAATTTTAAGAAACTGAAAAAAAGATTCATTCGTTACCACCACTCTCCATCTATTTGCAGGTGTACGCATTTCACAACTACACCAATACTAGGCCGAATTGTCCCTCGGGATGGAGATCGCTCTGGGATGGTCACAGCCTCTTAACAGTGAGTATCTATTGGCATCAAACTGTCAATGACTATATTTACGCTTAATAAGCACACTCAGCCATCCACAAGCACACTCAGACATCTACAAGCACACTCAGACATCCACAAGCACACTCAGACATCCAAAAGCACCATCAGACATCCACAAGCACACTCAGACATCTACAAGCACACTCAGACATCCACAAGCACCATCAGACATCTACAAGCACACTTAGACATCCACAAGCACACTCAGACATCCACAAGCACACTCAGCCATCCACAAGCACATTCAGACATCCACAAGCACACTCAGACATCCACAAGCACCATCAGACATCTACAAGCACACTCAGACATCCAAAAGCACACTCAGACATCCACAAGCACACTCAGACATCCACAAGCACATTCAGACATCCACAAGCACACTCAGACATCCACAAGCACATTCAGACATCCACAAGCACACTCAGACATCCACAAGCACCATCAGACATCCACAAGCACACTCAGACATCCACAAGCACCATCAGACATCTACAAGCACCATCAGACATCTACAAGCACACTCAGACATCCAAAAGCACACTCAGACATCCACAAGCACCATCAGACATCTACAAGCACACTCAGACATCCACAAGCACACTCAGACATCCACAAGCACCATCAGACATCTACAAGCAGCAACCCGTCGCCCCCACCGCAGTTCGGCCGCCAAACCCCTGGAGATTCGGTGCAGCCCCTGTCCTCGCCAGGCAGCTGCCTAAGGTTCAAGAAGAACATGTTCATCGAATGCCGAGGCGAGGGCAGCTGCGGCTACTTCAAAGACTTTCACACCCTGTGGCTGCGCGCCACGGAGACAGAGGAACCCGTGCTGAAATCGGAGACCTTCACCTACGCGAGCGGCACTGGCCACATAGCCAGGTGCGTCGTCTGCACCAGGAACATTATCGAATGGGCCAAGTACATTAACGGTACCCTGACAGTTTGAAACACGCTACCTTGCTGTTGGCTATGTTGGATAAATTTCGGTACAAATCTGTGACATTATAGTGTTCGAATAATTGAATAATATATTTCTATTGCTAGTTGCTATTTATTTATTACCCGAATGTTGAAATTATTCTGCTCCGCGTTGCCGTTGCCGTTTTCTTAAAAAATTATGCTGAAGCACTAGAATTTCTATCTATGCTCCCCCCCCCCTAACTGACGCTGTCACGCGGCACAAAAGTCATACAATGTCATTAATGCCCTGGCAACCTAATCACCAGCCGGTTGATAAACTCTTGGGGCAGCTGAGACCAGGCAAAACTTTTGGGCCGTTTGGCATGGCGAGTGGGGTGCGTGGGGTGCGTGGGGTGTTAAAGTGTTGCTAAGTATATAATATATTAAAATCATACAAATATACACTCACATAATAAGAAATAAAGCTTAACTTTCATATTTAATGCTTTTCATGATGTCAAATACGCTTCCCGTACGATTCTGTGCGCTCACAAATGAATGTTTTGGCTCACGTGCAGTGCATGATGGCCAGCGGAGAGAGTACTGTACACGTTTAGAATTTTTAGAAACAATAAATTTGCTTGCTTTCTGCAATTATTTGCTTCCAAAATCAGCGGCAATAAATTGGTGACAGAAGCTGTCCCTGTCCACTACTGCAGCTAACGAAGAGGTCAACTGAGGACAAATCCGCGAAGAGAGAGGATCCAAGAAAACAAGAATGATAAAAGACAGGGAACGCATTGGGAACGCAGTAAAGGCAACAATGTGCATAAAACTGCCATATGCGGTGAACTTCCTGGTTCGGTGAACTTTACTGACCGTGACCTGCAGGTGTTAAGCGTTTATGCCAGAAATTTTTATTGAAGGATGCGCGCGCTGGACCGCCTGCCTCTTGCTGCCGATCGGACCGTTCTTCATCCACGACGGCACCGAACGAGCTGCCTTCAATCAAAACCAACTTTAATGATGCAGGAAGTTTCGGGATGCTGGAAGAGTGAAGGGAACGCAACACTCTTGAATTGCCCGTATTCGCGTTGAATTTTGCTGCTATAACGAGAGTATAACAGTAGCCAAAGTAGAAAACTATTATATATACGATAGATATGCAGGGATGAACGAACGTCATGGATTGCTATTATTGAGGAAAGCCATACGCGTCAAATTATAGGTACATGCTGTTCCAGGAGATGCCTGGAGTCCAGCATTCCATGGAGTAAGCAGCTTCCATTCCAGATGCCTGGAGTCCAGCATTCCATGGAGTAAGCAGCTTCCATTCCAGATGCCTGGAGTCCAGCATTCCATGGAGCAAGCAGCTTCCATTCCAGATGCCTGGAGTCCAGCATTCCATGGAGCAAGCAGCTTCCATTCCAGATGCCTGGAGTCCAGCATTCCATGGAGTAAGCAGCTTCCATTCCAGATGCCTGGAGTCCAGCATTCCATGGAGTAAGCAGCTTCCATTCCAGATGCCTGGAGTCCAGCATTCCATGGAGCAAGCAGCTTCCATTCCAGATGCCTGGAGTCCAGCATTCCATGGAGTAAGCAGCTTCCATTCCAGATGCCTGGAGTCCAGCATTCCATGGAGCAAGCAGCTTCCATTCCAGATGCCTGGAGTCCAGCATTCCATGGAGCAAGCAGCTTCCATTCCAGATGCCTGGAGTCCAGCATTCCATGGAGCAAGCAGCTTCCATTCCAGATGCCTGGAGTCCAGCATTCCATGGAGCAAGCAGCTTCCATTCCAGATGCCTGGAGTCCAGCATTCCATGGAGCAAGCAGCTTCCATTCCAGATGCCTGGAGTCCAGCATTCCATGGAGCAAGCAGCTTCCATTCCAGATGCCTGGAGTCCAGCATTCCTGCATGGAGTAAAGAAAAAACAAGTTTTTATTTCAGATGCTTGTTATTTCATGGATTATTGATGTCAATTCCTCTGATGCTACTAGATTTTCGAATCCCATGAAGGATGGTAGTTTCATTCCATAACTCCTTGACGTCAGGGTGCAGCATGAGTCAGCCATTGAAAATATTTTTCGAATGACATTTTTGCTGCCTTATTTGTCAGCTGAATGGGGTGGGTGGCGCACTGAGTGCTGGTACGGACGCACCGGACCAGACGGTGTTCAGAATTCATTTCGCTGGGTGCTTTCAGTGTTCAATTTGTTCCTACAGCCTACTGCACAGATCAAACTCTCTCTCTCTCACGGGTGCTTGGGCACTCAGTACCTCCTGCCCACTGATGCGTCTGATGCAATAATTGGGCATTCAGACAGACCTAAATCTCCATGCCCACTCGCTTGTCTCACCCTCCACTGCCACCTTATCACACTCCTCTCAGCTCTCCCTCTCTCTCTCTCTCACTCTCCTCTCATTCTCTTCTTTCCATCCTAAACTTTCTGTTTTTCTCGCGCTTTTACGCTTCTTCATTCCTCAGTACGAGCGTATTGTCCCTCTTTCACTTTCACTGTCCAAGTCCACCTGCTCCCGTTCCCCTCCACGCCACTTTCCCTGTCCCCGAAAGTTCTGCCGAATTCTGCCGAAATCCACAAGCCTGTCGAATCGTGCCCGCTCGGCGACATTCCACCGGGCCGGCCCATCGTGTCTGATGTGGACAGCGAGTCCTACGCCAGCGGCCGCTTCATCGACAGTTTCCGGCAGCCCATCGTCATCAGGCTGCCCAGCTTCATCAGGGACACCGACCACTTCCAGGCCGCCATCCGCGGGATCACCTGTCCGACGTCTGAGGAAACCTTCCTGTTCACCATGGACGTTGCCAGCCTGTACACCAACATTCCGACGGAAGCCGGCCTCGAGTGCGTGCGGAGAGCATTCAGGGAGCACCCGGACAGTCAGCGCCCGGATGCCAGCCTCCTCAGTCTGCTCAAGCCGAATCTGGAGCGCAACGACTTCGGATTTAATGGCAGCTACTTCCTGCAGGTCAAAGGCACGGCCATGGGAAAGTCGTTTGCGCCCAGCTACAGCAACATCTACATGGGCTACTGGGAGCAGCACGGCCTGGCGGTCAGCCCGCAGAAACCCGCCCTGTGGCTCCGTTACATTGATGATATCTTCGGCGTGTGGCGCGGGACGGAAGACGAACTGATCCGCTTCCACGGACTCCTTGATGACCTTGACCCGAATATTAGGCTGCAACTCAACTACAGCAGCACGGAGGTGGCCTTTTTGGACACCACCGTCTTCTGGGTCCGCGAGGGCGACGTTAAGCGCCTGGCAACCAAGGTGTATTTCAAGCTGACCGACAGCCGAACGCTCATTCACCGTGACTCTTTCCACCCGAAGTGGACGTTCCGGGGCGTAGTGAAGTCCCAGCTCCTCAGATACGCCCGACGGTGCTCCCGGATGGCCGATTTCGACGCAGCGTGCACTGGGCTGTTTTCAAGTCTGGTGCAGCACCAGGGCTACAATCGGCGGTTCCTGCGCACGATTAAGTACGAGATGCTGACGGAGCTGGGCTTCTACCCGACGAGACGGTGGGAATTCGGCTCGGAATGCAACCCGACCCGGCTGTGCAGGTGCTGCCGGACACACACCAGGTTCACCTCCGTCTGCCCCGGATCAGCAGCCACGACAGTCCAGCTCATCATCAGTCAGTGGATCGACTGCAACGCCACCAACGCCGTCTACGCCGTGTTCTGCCGCCGGTGCGACCACACTGTCTACATCGGTGAGACTGCGAACAGCATCCGCGGCCGCATGCTGGCGCACATCGGCGACATCCGGCACGCCCGTTACACTCCGGTGGCCCGCCACTTCACCAGTGATGGTCACAGTCTGGCGGACTTCGGCTTCACCGGCATCTGGTCACGTGACGGCACGGGACCCAGAGCGAACGAGCGGCGTCAGCGCTACGACGCCAAGCTCATCGAGGTGTTAAAGACTCGAGCCCCGCACGGCGTCAACGAGCTTGCCGGCACGCTGCATAACCCGGCCATCCCGCTGATCCTGCCCCATTGTGCGAGGTCGGACGCCCTCGTGGCCGCGGTGAAGGATCGCGTGGCCCGGCACTGCGAGGCCCTGGTGCTGCCCTCCTACACCAAAGGGCGGAACCTCCGGCAGCTGCTCTGTCCCAGTCGACTGGAGTCCACCACTGATTGAATTTTTATTTTATTTTTTTATTTTCATTGCTACTTAGCTTTGTCAAGACCGTGCTGGTACCTACCTAGCCTCTTATTGCTCATTTCTTAGGCTTGGGGGGATTTTTTATTCTCATCGCTAGTCCAAGTTCAGCTTTTGTATATTCTCAGCATTTATTCTCCATCTAGATTTCTATTGTTTTTTGACATCCTGTACATTTTTATTACACTTTTCTCTTTTACTATTTTGCTTATCGTACAATTGCTTATTTTTTCAGTTTTTGAGGGCCTTCTCATTATTTATTTATTGAGGTAATTTTCTAAAGAGCTTAGCGTCACTCTTTCCTTTTTAGACACCGGTGCAGTTGCACCGCTCCTATATTTATTTCGCGTGTAGGGTCGCTGCAGCCCACGTGCGGTTCACTTTATTTGTGCACTGATTCAGTGATTTTGCATTTTTAAGTCTAATAGTGTTTTATCGACACACACCAAGAGTACATACTTACCGTACGCTCTCTATCCACCTGTCTACTCTCTCTCCCCTCTCACCCCGCCTATTTAATAACTTTTACAACGCCACTTGTCGCTACTTTTCACTTTTCACTTTTCACAAATATCGGCAACTATTACAATTTAAACCTTTTGCTCCTGGTCTTTTTACCGTGTTAGTGCCCGGGATTGGAGGCTCTCCTCTCTCTCCCTCTCTCCCCCTCTCTCTCAGTCTCTCTCTCCCTCACTCACTCTTCTCTCAGCTATCTCTCTCCCTCTCTCTTTTTTTATTACAGGCAGGGGGGTTGTGTGCACCCCGGCGCACTTTAAGCGACATAGGCACACAACCGGCGAGAGGCATTGCTGCCCATTCCGCCGACTCCCCTGAGCAGGCATACAAGCGCGCGGATACGTACGCAGGCACACACTCACACAGGAGTGTACAGCGGCCCTAACTTTATATTATCGTTAGGCATGTACACTTCACTGCGCCTTGGGGGGTTGGCTCTCAAGGCCGTTATTTGCACGAGCAGAGCCAAGCCGAGATTCCAATTCAGCCCCGAATTAATGTGACTGCACTTGGAATCGAGTCTGGGTCGCTGGCACACCAGAGCCTGCGCTAGACCGCTGGGCTACGGCCCCCCTCTCTCCCTCTCTCACTCTCCTCTCAGCTCTCCCTCCCTCTCTCACTCTCCTCTCAGCTCTCCCTCTCCCTCTCTCACTCTCCTCTCAGCTCTCCCTCTCTCACTCTCCTCTCAGCTCTCCACTCTCTCTCACTCTCCTCTCAGCTCTCCACTCTCTCTCACTCTCCTCTTAGCTCTCCCTCTCTCACTCTCTTCTCAGCTCTCCACTCTCTCTCACTCTCCTCTTAGCTCTCCCTCTCTCACTCTCTTCTCAGCTCTCCACTCTCTCTCACTCTCCTCTTAGCTCTCCCTCTCTCCCTCTCCTCTCAGCTCTCCCTCTCCCTCTCTCACTCTCTCGTTCTCTTCTTTCCATCCAAAATGTTTTTCTCGCGCTTTTACGCTTCTTAATTTCTCAGTATAGTCCCTCTTTCACTTTCACTCTCCAAGCCCACATGCTCCCGTTTCCCTCCACGCCACTTTCTCTATCCTAGAGTCAGAGTCAGATGTGCCAATCCGGTCAACAGGCCAATGCTGTACTCGTATGCACTGCTTGACATTCCAAAGTTAATTGATAAAAACTTCGGCATTGCAAAAAGAGCCAACAGTTCTAAGGAGAAAAATGTAAATTGCGATCAATAAAACTATTGCACTCGGCTGGTACCAACAGCTTGTGGGATTTTGCTAGTTTGCTCCAGAATGTTCAACAACACCATTCTGGTGCCCTCTACTAAGCGCCATCACACTAAGCGCCATCACACTAAGCGCCATCATACAATACTAAGCGCCATCACACTAAGCGCCATCACACTAAGCGCCATCACACTAAGCGCCATCATACAATACTAAGCGCCATCACACTAAGCGCCATCAAACTAAGCGCCATCATACAATACTAAGCGCCATCAAACTAAGCGCCATCATACAATACTAAGCGCCATCACACTAAGCGCCATCACACTAAGCGCCATCACACTAAGCGCCATCATTCTAAGTGCCATCATAATAAGCGCCATCACACTAAGCGCCATCACGCTAAGCGCCATCATTCTAAGCGCCATCGATCACACTAAGCGCCATCGATCACACTAAGCGCCATCATACTAAGCGCCATCAAACTAAGCGCCATCACGCTAAGCGCCATCATACTAAGCGCCATCACACTAAGCGCCATCATTCTAAGTGCCATCATAATAAGCGCCATCACACTAAGCGCCATCACGCTAAGCGCCATCATTCTAAGCGCCATCGATCACACTAAGCGCCATCGATCACACTAAGCGCCATCATACTAAGCGCCATCAAACTAAGCGCCATCACGCTAAGCGCCATCATACTAAGCGCCATCACACTAAGCGCCATCACACTAAGCGCCATCATACTAAGCGCCATCACACTAAGCGCCATCACACTAAGCGCCATCATACTAAGCGCCATCACACTAAGCGCCATCACACTAAGCGCCATCACACTAAGCGCCATCATACTAAGCGTCATCACACTAAGCACCATCATACAATACTAAGCGCCATCACACTAAGCGTCATCACACTAAGCGCCATCACACTAAGCGTCATCACACTAAGCGCCATCACACTAAGCGCCATCACACTAAGCACCATCATACAATACTAAGTGCCATCACACTAAGCGTCATCACACTAAGCACCATCATACAATACTAAGCGCCATCACACTAAGCGCCATCACACTAAGCGCCATCACACTAAGCGCCATCACACTAAGCGCCATCACACTAAGCGCCATCACACTAAGCGCCATCACACTAAGCGCCATCACACTAAGCGCCATCACACTAAGCGCCATCACACTAAGCGCCTACTGCTAATTATTGTCAGCAAACTCTGTAGACAGGAGCACCTATTGAAATCACACCAAACTGCAATTTTTTCGTAGCTTTCGCAGTCGAGAGGTTTGCACTATTGTGCACTAATAGTTGCTAGACAGGCAGACAGACAGGCAAACACGCTCAGGACCCGCCCCCTTACCTGCAGAGCCACGGGTTTATTTTTCGCTGCTTTCGCTGGGCCATCGCAGTGAAGATGGATGGCTGGCAAAAAACGGCTCTGTTGGGTAGCTTTGGAAGTGCTTTCTCTACCCCGATGTCAGACGCTGGGGGGGGCGCAGGGAAAAGGCATCTGGGCATCTGCGCCGACTTCCAGCCCGAGAGGAGCTGCCTGGTGTTATCATTGACCTTTCTTCTTAAAAAAACCCGACCGAAAACACCGAATGGGAACCGATTGGGAAAGTTGGGTTGATGGGAAGCTGCAACTGCAGCTGCATAATAGCGACCCAAGGCAGCGATAAATAACAGCAGTAGGTAAACAAAGACAATAGCGATGACAAATTTCAAGGAAAACAACAAGAACAACAACAAGAACAAAAACAACAACAAAAACAACAACAACAATGAGAAATCTGTTTGTGCAAACTTCAAAAAATTCTCGCTAGATAAAAAATATTGGTACGACGCATTTTTTCGATCTTCCTGCCTCAAGAAACTGAGTCAGTGACGGTGCAACACAAAATTTAATCGCGCATAGCACACGAAGTACTACGAAAAGCACAAAATATTTATGCAAGTGCTGAAAAATCTAGTAACTATAAAAATATTGCTTTCACTGTATTTTCGCAAACTACTCTACTTTTGCAATTTAGTAGTATGATGCCAACAATTTATTTTTTATACGATTTTAGGAACTGAACCTGAAAGGATCATTTCGGCCGTCTATACGTTCTTTCTATCACCCTGTCGTACATGTATCTCACCCTGTCTTATCTCACCCTCACCTTGTCTTGTCTCACCCTCACCTTGTCTTGTCTCACCCTGTGTTATCTCACCCTCATCCTGTCTTATCTCACCCTGTCTTATCTCGCCCTCACCTTGTCTTATCTCACCCGGTGTTATCTCACCCTCAAAGTCACCCTGTCTTATCTTACCCTCACCCTGTCTTATCCCACGCTCACCCTGTCTTATCTCACCCTGTCTTATCTCACCCTGTCTTATCTCACCCTGTCTTATCTCACCCTGTCTTATCTCACCCTGTCTTATCTCACCCTGTCTTGTCTCATCCTGTCTTGTGTCACCATGTCTAATCACTCCCTGCACCATCTAATCCATTTAAACACAAATATACTGTAAAAATATTGGTTTCAATCGCATGAATTAATAAAAAAATCAGTCAGGGTTAATATTATATTGTTACCAGTACGCTCGTAAGTATACTATAGATTTAGTATCGCGCTATCACAGATTTCGGCAGCTGATTGGCTGTGTCAGCTTGCCTGGCAGCTCCGGCATCAGCAAGTCTGGATTGCACTGCAGGTGTGCAACCAGAGACTCGATGCTGTCGAATTTCAGTTCGGGTAATTTCTCCAGGTAAACAGCGCGCTGAAATCACAGTTGGATTTGATTTTTAAGATAAGTTATTTTTAGTATAGTGGACTAGCAACCTGCGCCCCCCTGTTGGGGACGCAACAAAGAAAAAAAAGAAACTGTTAAACAAACTACATGTAGGTTCTGACCTTGTACAGTCGCTAGTGTTAGTAGTATCCTAAGGAAAGTCATCTGCCCTAAAAGCCAGCTACGCTTTCACCGGTATCTATCTATCTATTTCGTATCTAGCCTAAGAAATCAGCGTCCCCTATGACCTTTGGCTTAAAGCATCTGAGCAACTCCAACAAGCCGCAGGATTTCAGCAACTCCCTCCATTAACACCCTAGCAATCCCCTCCATCAATTATCTCATCCCATTATCATCTCCAGCAGCAGCCAACATCTCCTCCATCATTACCCCAGGATCATCTCCATGAATTACTCAGCATCCCCTTCCATTACCCCAACATCCTATTCATCAACACCCCAGCATCCCCAGCCCCCACCTCCGGCAGGGCCCGGCATCCGGTAGGAGTGCAGACAACTTTGAAGCTGAGAACTCGCTGTCCCTGGCCGCGCACCATCAGAGAGACCTCAGTGGCGGAGGTGAGCCACACAACGAAAGCGCCACTCTGAGTGCTGGGCAGTCGTAGCGCCCTGACGGCTTGATCTTCCTGGCCGCGGTGAAAAATCCGCTGCCTCAGCGGGTCGAGCAGCAGCGATTGTTGCTTGGCTTTGCAGGCTCTAAAATGAATAGAAGTGAATGTACTTACATCGAAATAAACACGAGACCAAGTTAAGGTGATCGACAAAACTCCATCAAATCTAGCAACTGACTTAGAGTTCTGATACGGCGTCTGCAGAGTCGTCAAAATTTTATTCTTGGACACGGTAACTGGGAATCTGGAGCTGTGCAAACTGCCCAGCAGATCCTCCAGCGAGTCGTACTTGACGATGCCGGAAGGACCAGAGTTAGCCAAGTAGAATTGATTCTGCAACGGAAAATTTTGACTGATTAAGTAGGATATCGACCATGCAGCTACAAGTCAATATAACTTGCCGGACTAATCAACCAAATAGAAAATCGATAAGCTTCAGCCAACCAACACGCACAGTAGCCAGCCAATAGCAATACAGTAGTGGGCTTGAGGTCGGCGTAGGCCGGAAAATGTGTTGGTGTTATGATGAGCAAATTAAGAAAATCGATAAGCCTGGTTCACCCAACCCGTGTAGGCGTGAGAAAGTGGAACGGGGGGGGGAAAGGAGAGCCCTGGTGGTTGCTTGAAAGCTCAGCACTCCCTCTTACAGTACTCACCTTACAGTCGCTCTGTTTATCGACTCTTATTACAAGC
>NIVC01003038.1:47500-90000 GCA_002269645.1 Macrostomum lignano | reverse complement strand
TAATGGGTCGAGAATGTAAGTCAGAAGACTAATGGGTCGAGAATGTAGGTCAGAGGACCAATGGGTCGAGAATGTAGGTCAGAGGACCAATGGGTCGAGAATGTAGGTCAGAGGACCAATGGGTCGAGAATGTAAGTCAGAAGACTAATGGGTCGAGAATGTAAGTCAGAAGACTAATGGGTCGAGAATGTAGGTCAGAGGACCAATGGGTCGAGAATGTAGGTCAGAGGACCAATGGGTCGAGAATGTAGGTCAGAGGACCAATGGGTCGAGAATGTAGGTCAGAGGACTAATGGGTCGAGAATGTAGGTCAGAGGACCAATGGGTCGAGAATGTAGGTCAGAGGACTAATGGGTCGAGAATGTAGGTCAGAGGACCAATGGGTCGAGAATGTAGGTCAGAGGACCAATGGGTCGAGAATGTAGGTCAGAGGACCAATGGGTCGAGAATGTAGGTCAGAGGACTAATGGGTCGAGAATGTAGGTCAGAGGACCAATGGGTCGAGAATGTAGGTCAGAGGACCAATGGGTCGAGAATGTAGGTCAGAGGACTAATGGGTCGAGAATGTAGGTCAGAGGACTAATGGGTCGAGAATGTAGGTCAGAGGACCAATGGGTCGAGAATGTAGGTCAGAGGACCAATGGGTCGAGAATGTAGGTCAGAGGACTAATGGGTCGAGAATGTAGGTCAGAGGACTAATGGGTCGAGAATGTAGGTCAGAGGACTAATGGGTCGAGAATGTAGGTCAGAGGACCAATGGGTCGAGAATGTAGGTCAGAGGACCAATGGGTCGAGAATGTAAGTCAGAAGACTAATGGGTCGAGAATGTAGGTCAGAGGACCAATGGGTCGAGAATGTAGGTCAGAGGACTAATGGGTCGAGAATGTAGGTCAGAGGACTAATGGGTCGAGAATGTAGGTCAGAGGACTAATGGGTCGAGAATGTAGGTCGAGAATGTAGGTCAGAAGACTAATGGGTCGAGAATGTAGGTCGAGAATGTAGGTCAGAGGACTAATGGGTCGAGAATGTAGGTCGAGAATGTAGGTCAGAAGACTAATGGGTCGAGAATGTAGGTCGAGAATGTAGGTCAGAGGACTAATGGGTCGAGAATGTAGGTCGAGAATGTAGGTCAGAGGACTAATGGGTCGAGAATGTAGGTCGAGAATGTAGGTCAGAGGACTAATGGGTCGAGAATGTAGGTCGAGAATGTAGGTCAGAGGACTAATGGGTCGAGAATGTAGGTCGAGAATGTAGGTCAGAAGACTAATGGGTCGAGAATGTAGGTCGAGAATGTAGGTCAGAGGACTAATGGGTCGAGAATGTAGGTCGAGAATGTAGGTCAGAGGACTAATGGGTCGAGAATGTAGGTCGAGAATGTAGGTCAGAAGACTAATGGGTCGAGAATGTAGGTCGAGAATGTAGGTCAGAGGACTAATGGGTCGAGAATGTAGGTCGAGAATGTAGGTCAGAGGACTAATGGGTCGAGAATGTAGGTCGAGAATGTAGGTCAGAAGACTAATGGGTCGAGAATGTAGGTCGAGAATGTAGGTCAGAGGACTAATGGGTCGAGAATGTAGGTCGAGAATGTAGGTCAGAGGACTAATGGGTCGAGAATGTAGGTCAGAGGACCAATGGGTCGAGAATGTAGGTCAGAGGACCAATGGGTCGAGAATGTAGGTCAGAGGACCAATGGGTCGAGAATGTAGGTCAGAGGACCAATGGGTCGAGAATGTAGGTCAGAAGACTAATGGGTCGAGAATGTAGGTCAGAGGACCAATGGGTCGAGAATGTAGGTCAGAGGACTAATGGGTCGAGAATGTAGGTCAGAGGACTAATGGGTCGAGAATGTAGGTCAGAGGACTAATGGGTCGAGAATGTAGGTCAGAGGACTAATGGGTCGAGAATGTAGGTCAGAGGACCAATGGGTCGAGAATGTAGGTCAGAGGACTAATGGGTCGAGAATGTAGGTCAGAGGACTAATGGGTCGAGAATGTAGGTCAGAGGACTAATGGGTCGAGAATGTAGGTCGAGAATGTAGGTCAGAAGACTAATGGGTCGAGAATGTAGGTCGAGAATGTAGGTCAGAGGACTAATGGGTCGAGAATGTAGGTCGAGAATGTAGGTCAGAGGACTAATGGGTCGAGAATGTAGGTCGAGAATGTAGGTCAGAGGACTAATGGGTCGAGAATGTAGGTCGAGAATGTAGGTCAGAAGACTAATGGGTCGAGAATGTAGGTCGAGAATGTAGGTCAGAGGACTAATGGGTCGAGAATGTAGGTCGAGAATGTAGGTCAGAGGACTAATGGGTCAAGAATGTAGATGTAGGCCAGCGTACATCTGCTTAGCCACTTTCTCACACAAGTTCGTAAGTCAGCCCTGCTCAGTGCAAGCGGTCCTTTAAGTTACTTTTAAGCTACATTGACTTTTTTACATTTTCGTCGCAAGCCATCGGACAGACAAGCGCCATGGCAAACTTTATTTCTCTGCCACTGCCCGAGCCGTTCAATCCATCCAGCGACTCTTAAAACTCAAGCAAGCAGTGGGCGGCCTGGTCAGGCAGATTCGATGACTTTATCGCAGCGTCTGGAATCTCAGAAGAAAAACAAAAGTGCAAGCTGCTCTCCTACACCGGTGGCTGAGAACTAGCTCATCAGAGAAGTGCAAGCAAATCAGGCAGACACAAAAGAATCGCTGGAGAGGCTTCTGGCTCAATGAACCAACTATACGAGTATTTCAACGACCGAAAAAACCTGGTCTTCGCACGGTATCAGTTTGTTGGCAGTGCACGCAACAGCTGGGAGAGACCAGAGATAGCTGGCACGCGCGGATGAAAGCATCCGCTGACACCTGCGAGTTCGGAGAACTTTGAGATTCCATCATCAACTCCTAGAGGCAAAGCTAGCAGCAACTGCGGAAAACTGAACCATCTGGCAAAGGCGTGACGTCGGGGCGACGCAGGCGTGGTTCGATATTCAAAAGTGAACTCTGTGTCAACCGAAGCAGCCCGGATTCTCTACACCGACGAGAGCATTGCTGAGGACGTCTTCACTCTGCCCGCTGACCGGGTGCGACAGTGCACAGAAAATGTGAAAGTGCGAGTCCTGGTTGAAGGTGATCCTCTTGATATGATGGTGGACAGCGGGGCCATCTGCAACATCATGAGCGATGAGACGTTCAAGAAACTCCACGAAGTGCGACTCCTCACAAGCAACCGCGTCATCAAGGCATACGGCGCATCCGCCCCGCTCAACATCAAAGGAATGTCGCCTCTTACATTCATAATCACCGTGGGCAAGAAATGCTGCAATACGCGGTTTTACGTGATGGAAGGGCGAGGTGCCACATTAATCGGGCGCCAGGCCGCCTTTGAACTCGGACTGCTTGAGATTCGCCGGCCGGGGCAGCTCGCCGACATCAGCGCTGTCGAAGCAAACCTTCCGGATGATCCACAACTGAGGGAAGTCTTGTAGAAGTACAAAAACATCTTCACAGGGCTCGGCTGCGTCAAAGGCGTCGAAATTCACGCCTAGACTTCAAGGCTCCAAGTCACCAAGAAGATGCCATCCGGGTCTGCCATCCACCAGCCCGAGTTCCGGTCCACCTAAAGACCGCAGTGGACAAAGAGCTGCAGGGCTTGCTGGACTTGGACATCATCGAGCCGGTAACCGGTCCCACACCGTGGGTGTCTCGCATGGTCGTTGTACCTAAGTCGTCCGGAGGCGTCAGAATGTGCAAGGACCTTCGATAACTCAAATATTAAATTTGTGATCCCGGAAAAGCAAGCCATACCCACCTTGGACGAGGTCACAGAAGAGATGGCCGGAGCAACCCTATTCAGCGAGTTGGACATCTGCAAAGCTTTTTACCAAACGTACCGGTGGATCAAGAAATCTGGCACCTGTTCACACCCAGCAACTCCTCGGATTAATGCGGCTGAAGCCTCTGAGCATGGGAGTTTACAACTGATTCTGAAATCTTGCAGTGGATCATGTCAGGAGTACTCAGCGGCCTCCCCGGAGTCCTCTGGATCCATGATGGCGTCATCTTATATGCGGACAGTATTCATCAGCACAATCAGCGCCTTTGACTAATGGGTCAAGAATGTAGGTCAGAGAAACGACCGTTCAGAGTGGGGGTCAGGGAGAATGGGAATGGAGTGTGGGTCAAAGTGTGAGTTAGACAACTGGGTCAGAGTGAGGGTCAGAAAAGGCGTTATGATTGTGTGCAGTGTCCATCTTTTTCATTTCGATGGACACCATGAAGTCACCTGAATCCAGACAGGCAGATCGCCTCCGAGCAGGACCGGCTGATGGAGCTGTCGAATAGCAGCAGGCAGTCGCTCTGCAGGACCGCCCAGTGGATGCTGACTGAATACAGACACAGATGAAGATTTTTAAGCACTACTAACAGTAGAAAAATCATGAATGCCTAATTTTCGTTATTTCATAATACATTTAAAAAGCCTCTCACAGAACGGGTCCTCCTGCTGCAAAGAGTTGCTTGGTCGAGTTTGCAGTCGGCAAATGTAGCCGCCTTTTCCTTGGCCCGACTGCGGAGCCACCCTGGACAAGCTGTAGACTGCAAAGCACCCGCGGAATATTCGACTACTTTCAAATCAGTAGTATGATCGATCTCCTCTCTCCCGACTTCCTATTGGTTCAATCATCTGCCCCTTTTCATTGCCCCCCTCCCTATCGCTCGCCTCCTGGCTGGGGTTAGGGTTAAGCCGATGTGTACATTGCCTGCCGCGCTGACCAATGTACATTGTTTTTGCATGCACTGATAACAAATTGTGTCACGTGATTCTTTATTGATGAAATCTAGCCGGCTTATTAATTGGTTCTCCTCTTCAGCAGAAAATGACAGCCTCTTCCTTTACTTGTTACTGAACAGGAAGTAGGACTTAAAGTTGTATGAGCTCGTTTTCTATTTTTATGATTGTCATAAAAATGTCGTCAGATATGTGTACATGTAGGAAAACGACTTTAAAGCTAAAATCTCGGCTTTTACTAAACTTTTTATTTAGTGACTCGGAACCGGGACACTCCCCCACCCCCCACCCCCCCCCGGCGAAAATGGTTCGCAGTGCCTGATTGTACTACAATGACTTTGGCTATGCGTGTGCGTTTGCTTCATTGACATCTTCGCGAAAGTCACTTAATTTAAGGATTAACTACTTAAACTTTGAGAACATGTATTGTTTAATTAGTAAGTATTGTTTAGTAGTAATTAATATCGAACACTTCTGAGAAGTTGAAGTGTCTAGCGGGTGCAGACTCACCTGACAGGTTTTTCAGCCTCGCCTTCAGAGCTGCGGAATCCATCTTCTGTTCTTGCGAGCACGTACGGAAAACCCCAACGTCTCCTATATGCTACTTCGTGTCGAGTCGTGAAAGCTTTTGAGCAGGTCTCTCAATGATTCACTGCAAGCCCTGTTACGGAAAATGTCTCCAGTTTTCAAAGACAATTCCTTATCTTATCGTCTTTAAGTTGTTGTTTTATCTATTTTCTAAAGAAAATTGACTAGTAAAAAATTCTGTTCTCGAAAAACTTTATTGCGCGCTTTGCTAGCAAAATGCTAACGAATGTGCGTGCGTGTACGTTGGCGGCATTTCAGCAGCCTGATAAAAGGAAACCTGCTACTTTCATTTCGCTCTGATCCTGAGCAAGGGCTTCGAACAGCTGATGCAATCCGCAGCATGACTTTCAGTAACTTAGAATCAGATTTAACTGCTTATACGGATGTTGCAGTCCACTGCAGATAACGGCACAGTTTGGTAACTGATTAAATGCTAATATGCTGCACAGACACTGCTCAGACACTGCTCAGACACTGCTCAGACAATACTCAGACAATACTAAGACACTACTCAGACACTACTCAGATACTGCTCAGGCACTGCTCAGACACTGCTCAGACAATACTCAGACAATACTAAGACACTACTCAGACACTACTCAGATACTGCTCAGACACTGCTTAGACACTGCTCAGACACTGCTCAAACACTGCTCAAACACTGCTCAAACACTGCTCAGACACTGCTCAGACACTGCTCATACGCTGCTCAGACACTACTCAGACAATACTCAGACACTACTCAGACACTACTCAGATACTGCTCAGACACTGCTCAGACACTACTCAGATACTGCTCAGACACTGCTCAGATACTACTCAGACACTACTCAGACACTACTCAGATACTGCTCAGACACTGCTTAGACACTGCTCAGATACTGCTCAGACACTACTCAGACACTGTTCAGACACTGCTCAGACACTGCTCAGACACTACTCAGACACTGCTCAAACATTGCTCAGACACACTGCTCAAACACTGCTCAAACACTGCTCAAACACTGCTCAAACACTGCTCAAACACTGCTCAAACACTGCTCAAACACTGCTCAGACACTGCTCAAACACTGCTCAAACACTGCTCAGACACTGCTCAAACACTGCTCAAACACTGCTCAGACATTGCCCAGACGGCTCAAACACTACTCAAACACTGCTCAAACACTGCTCAGACACTTTCCAGTCACTGTAACACGCACAGAGCAACCACAAAGCAATATGTACAAAAAAGTAAAAAATCTGAAATTTGCTATGCAGTAAAGTGCAACTGAAATCAGATGCTGTCGAATAAAAATCTGAGTTTTATTGTTGATAACGATGAGAAAATAGAAAATCATATAATAATTGTTATCGAAAAAACGTATTAAATTTTTCTGGATTATCAATTGAATAAAATCGGAATGAAGGCTGGGTAAGAGACACAGTGAATCGCATTGTCGAGGATAATCCAATAACAAATTAACTGAATCCGATTGTTGAACCAGAGAAATCCACACGACATCACGCCCGGTCAACCTCGTTTTAGCAGAAGTCCGTCCGGGTGCTGGCTGGCGTACATGAGCAGCTTGTCCATGCTTTCAAATTCAATCTCTGGCCGGCCTTCGATTCTGTAGATCCACTGAAACGCAGAGCATATGCTAATAAGCTACTGTCAACTCAGTAGTATGATTCCCTACCGAATTCATATTGGCGTATTTGTCTGCCTATCGTTTCCGCCATTCCACGCACACTGCTGGCCTTGTCGCTTTATTGCTCTCCCATTCTATTGCCCCCATCGATCGCGTCCTGGCTGGGGGGGGGGGTTAAGCTGCCATGTACATATCCGCTGCACTGACCAATGTACATTCTGCCCTTGCACTGATAACAAATTGTGTCACGTGATTCTTTCTGTAGGTAACAATCTATCTGCTAATTTAATTGGCCTTCCTAAGCAGAAAATAGCTGCCACCTCCTTTATTTGCTACTGAATAGTAAAATAGTTCAAATAGTTTTTTTAAATGCCATGTCGGCGTACTCCAGTGTTACAGTTAGGTCAACGAGTCACTCTCTCACCTGGTAGCCGCGAACTCTCGCCTCCTCAACCAGCACCCCAGCCGCCCAGCCGCCCGCTACTGTCAGCTTCATCTGGCTATCCTCGCCATCCAGCAGAGTCTCCGTGCGGACGCAGGCGCTACCAAGTCGTTTGATGCTCACCACCAGAGAGCCACCGCCGCCATTTACGACGCTCTCGGTGCACTCTTCAGTCACGTGATCAGTCAGGTACTGACTCAGGTTGGTTTGAAACTTTCTGGAGAATTGCAAATTGAAGAGGAAACGTTTACCTGACATTCGCTATTTAAAGTACATAGAAGCTCACTATCAGCTCACTCTGATAGCTGACAGGGCATTGTTAGCCGCAATGGCACCTCCTTGCCGCCGGAGTCGGTAGAAATCACACTGAGACTATACCGGTGATAATGCATCAGAAATTTCTCAAGTGAGTCAAATTTTTCCGAATCAGATACCCAGAACTTTTGCTGCTGAAATTTTGAAATACCGTTCGATTAGGCCATTGCATAAGGAAGTGGAGTAGCTTTGTGATGAATTATGAATTGGGCAGAAGTGAGGTGGCTTGCTAGAATGGGCAGCAGGGAGTGAGGTGGGTGCTAGAATGGGCAGCAGGGAGTGAGGTGGGTGCTAGAATGGGCAGCAGGGAGTGAGGTGGGTGCTAGAATGGGCAGCAGGGAGTGAGGTGGGTGCTAGAATGGGCAGCAGGGAGTGAGGTGGGTGCTAGAATGGGCAGCAGGGAGTGAGGTGGGTGCTAGAATGGGCAGCAGGGAGTGAGGTGGGTGCTAGAATGGGCAGCAGGGAATGAGGTGGGTGCTACAATGGGCAGCAGGGAGTGAGGTGGGTGCTAGAATGGGCAGCAGGGAGTGAGGTGGGTGCTAGAATGGGGAGGAGGGAGTGAGGTGGGTGCTAGAATAGGCGGTTGGGAGTGGGGTGGCTGCTAGAATAAGCTTATTAGGTTTAAGTTGAGTAACCCCCAAGCGTCTCACTTGTACCTTGCCATCGGTGTTAATGCGCATTTTCACCGTCATCTGCTTGTCTGTCGCCGTTGCGTATAATGATAGCTGCTTGGTCTGCTGATCCACAAGCAGAGCAAATGTGCCTTCCTGAGCCCCTGTCAGCAGACTGCAATAATTTGAGCAGGGGTGATGTGAGTAACTCAGAGCAAGGTATAGCCAATGAATTTGTAGTTCTCACTCACCTTAGACACAGGGGCTTGTCACCGAGGCACCAGATTGACGCGCTTAGAAAACTCGTTTGCCTGTGTGAGAGAGAAATACGAATCATGTTTAGGGAGATAAGAGCTCGTTTAGATATGGGTATATATATGGATATGGATATTAATATCCTCACTCACCGGGACAAGTGCAGCGGACGAACCAGCTTAATCACGGTTTCCGGGTGATCTTTGCAGATGGGCAGGTCGTGAATGTGATAATAGTACAGCAGCTGGTTGACGCTTGCGTGACTGGCCGAGCCCAGGGAGCCGGCAATCTGAACTCCGTTGGTTGTTGTCTCCTTGATAGTGTACCGGCAGACGGAATGCACCGGGTCAGCAGACCTAACTAGCAGAGTCAGCAGACGAAGTTGCCCGCCGCCGCGGCCGCTGGAGCCGCCGTGCACCACGAAGCTTCCGGCGGGAGCCGCCTCCAACTCGCTAGATGCGGGTAAAATGAATAAATACGGTTGAAGTCCTTACAGGCTAGGCTTAGAAGAATGGAACTTCTGGAGCCTGGCGCATTTCTATAAATAACCTGGGATTCCCCTCGATAGCTTAGCTCCTATTGGCTGGAAGCATAATGGAGCTCACGAATGTCTCGTACTTTGCTTTGCTCCGTGCTATAAATAACCCAGCAATTTTCCGAAGCTTTACGCTCATTGGCTGAGTCAACCCACCTAACGCTGCAGGGAGTTTCACATCGTCAAAAGAGGAAATCCTCTACAAGCTTGAAATGTCACAAGCTCGAAAAATCATAAGATTCAAATCGGTTTTTTCAAGCCAATATGAAACAGTAATGGAAATTTTCATGGCTAATCGCTTCCGAGTTTATGTTTTATTATTGGTTTTCGAGATTATGAATTTAATCAAGAAGGCTTTTCGACGATGTGAAATTTTGAGCTTGTGAAAGCGACCCCTCAAGCCTTACTCGCTAGCAAGCCTTTCATTTACAATGGATTAATTGCAGTGATCAAATGTAGCTCGTAGTTAGCATGAATTTTTGTGTCTAAAAATAGTTTTTTAGAAGCCTACAGGCCCACGCTCACTTGTGAGTGTACATCAGCCCTGCATGTACTCTGTGTCTTTGGGTTGGGGGTTGGCCCCTCGCTGGTGTGAATCGCACGAGCCCCAAATAAATGTGACAGCGAACGGAAGCGAACCTGCATAGCTCGTGCTTTAGCGCGAGAGAGTGAGACGCGATAACTTACTGTGTGCCCGATTGAGGCTCATTGTCTGGTACTTGGTTAAACTAATGAAAGAAGAAAGTGGGACTAATATCCCAATGAACTCGTGAAATTTCTGTCTGAAATCAAAACACCGCAGACTTGCCTGACAGCATCCTGCAGCAGCGGTTTGCAGTTGAACGCCTGGTAAAAGTAGCTCACGCTGGCGTCCACAGCGGCGCCAGCAAGCAGCTGGTCCTTGAGGGAGCCCTCAATGGTAGCGGGGAGCCGCGGTGTGGGCGTCGGGCTCAAGGACGGCTTCCGCTGACGCAGTGCTTCTCCGCCCTCGGTAATTTCGGGTTTGCCATTGGTGTCGCCGCTATCGTCGGATCGGCCTCGCGGCGCCGGTATCGGCGGAGTCGGCCGGAGCTGCCGGCTGCTGAGCATCTCAGGCGTCACGAGGCCCTTCTGTGGCTTCAGTGGCTTTGCTGGAACAGCAGGAGGCGGCGGCGGCGTTGGGAGAGAAGGATCGTCTGGCGTCTCGTAGGTCTGCTCTTTATCGTCCCCATCGATAGCCCGGTTCGACGAGTTGTCTTTCTCGACATTGGCCAGCGAATCGTCCAGCGTCGTGTAGATCATCTCTTCGTCGTCCTGATCGGCTCCCGCCGTTTGCTGCTGGGACGTCGACTGGGCTGGGCCACAGCCGCCGCCTTCGTTTCGTTCCTGGCTGAACGTCCGAACCCGTTGGAATTTGTTTATTAGCGAATTGAGCATGCTCGACTTCGGTTTCTCCGTCTTGCTAGGCAGCTGGAGCTCTTCGAAAGCGACGGCGGAAGTGGCGGCTGAACGAGCCGTGAGCAGTTGCTGAGCGGCGATGAGCAGATTGCGAGTTTCGGCCAGCGCCGCAGCTCTATCATTCCGCGCTTTGGTCAGCTGGTCCGGGATGTGCGCCTGCCAATTGCTGTGCCTCGACCAGCCCAGATGATGCTGCAACTCCTGGCCTCCGCTGCCGCTGCTGTTGCTGCCGCCGGAGGTGTCTTGGACTGCGGATCTCAGCGTGGCCGACTTCTTGAAGCCTTCCGGCCAGCTGGGCGGTCCAATGGACGCGTCCGGTAGGTATCTGGGGTTTGTTGAAAGCCTTTTAGGGGTAAAGTACTTCAATTGCTCTGAAGGGCGGCGTCAGCTTTAGTCCCAAATCTCTTAGGAATCTCTAGCAGTCTCACTCAGCCTCAGGGAGACTTCCATTCTCAGCCTCAGAGAGAATTACATGTAAGTTGAAATAAGATGCCTGTTTCTCTACTATCCCACTGGGGAAAAGCCCTCTGAGTCCGAAACAAATCAACGCTCAATCTGCTCCTTACAATTAAGGCTCTAGCTCGTATACATGACAACTGGAACTCCTTTGAGCTTAATTGTTGGTATCGATTGGTCCAAATAGTCAGCCAACATCGTATTGGGTAAACTAAACCAAGTCCTCGCCATTAAACTCTGCACCGCAGAGCTACTCGACATGCGGTACTCGGTAGGGACCATTGGAAGCTGCAGTGGATTTAAGGGAATGAGCTGGCTAATGCCCCTGCTAAAGCTGTGACTCTGAATCATCTGGTTCCTCATGGACCTGAACTGGGCTAGCGTTTGGCCTTCAGCCGGGCCCAGCTCCACCACCTCGGGATTAACACGTCATTCGATGAGAATATCCCCACGGCTCATCCGGTTCCTCCGGGCTAATGTACCAGACGAGCCTCCATCGTCCCTACTTAATCTATATGCGGGCCCTTCAGGCGGTCAACTTCCATCTTGCGTCATTGAACCACCCTGCAGCAAAGTCAAGTAAGTTAAGGGTCCTAAACTGGATCCCGGTTCCCACCTGCGCTATTGGTATCGTTGGTATCATGCTCCAGGCAACCTGGAGGCGCTATCCCCAGCTCGAAACCGATTTTTTACACCAATCGCAAATCGGCACAGTCGGATTGGCAGGTGACCCTCTCAGGTCACGACTGCTTCCACTTTCAGTTGTAAGTAGACGCCACGCGCATCAGTGTAATGAAACTCAGATGACAACCGCTGAAGACTTTTATATCGGGTGCATCAAACACTGACGCCTGCCAACCCGAAAACTCATTTTACCTCATGCTAGATAATTAGATAATTTATAAATTTCGTTGTCAACAAATAATCTGACAATCCAGAGTTATATGTACTGCTGGACGGTTCCAAGGTTTGCTAAGTCAAGGACTGCAGTTGATTAATTTGCAGAAAGCTCTCTCAAAAAAATTAAAACGACCCAGCTCTTACTCAAACTGGCTTAAGATGATGACCTCCTTGCACTGAGTGCTGTCCTCATTGTGGAATAGAAACAATTGCTTGGCACGAAGTACCGCATAGTAGAGAACGACTGGAATTTTAAGTTAGATACTCGTAAGCATTTGAGATTATGCAAATTTTAGAGGACCTAAGTATATATAGCAGTATACCTGTCACTCACAGTTGTCATCAAATTCCTGATCAGGGCCTGCAGCTGCACCTGTGGATGAGCCGCCAGCAACGCATACCGCTATCTTCTCTCTGCGACAGATGTAGCCGCACTTTATCAGCTTGCTGTCGTGTGAGCAATCTGTCAACAGGCTCACTGCAACCATGCACGGGTACAAGTTACATATGTAATGTGGATGAAATGTAAAATTTGTGATGTTATATAGTTTTATCTCATACAAGCTTTCGAAGGCATGGAAAAATCAAACAGCTGGATCTGCTGAACTGGATTTTCTTAGAAATGACCTGGAGGTCGGTAACGAACGTGTTTTTCGTTTCGCCATGTAGTACGTTTAGTAGTATCTACTAGAGAATGCATATAGCGTTAAATGGGGTTTCGCCATAGACAAAAATTCTGACGAGAAAAGGCTGATACATGTGTACCTTAAGAGAAATCAAACCCTGTCTGGGGGTGTTTATAAAGCTAAGTTTGATCTTAAGTGCCAACTTACGCATGAACTTAGGGGTGACATGTTTTATAAAGTTAAATCCCTGCGAAGCTCTTTTCCGGGATGTATTTTTACCATAGACACAAAACACCGAGCTAGAATTTGTATTTTTCGGGTTGTATATTTTATATTTCATTCTGGATGACAGAAAACGAGATTATGAATATAACTGGAAAACGAAAATTTCCGGGTCTTATTAGTAGGCAGCAAAGTAGCTTAGTTTACTTAGGTTAGTTGGTTAGTTTCGGCTTAAGGTTAATCAGTTTTAGTTACTAACAGTTGGGTTCATGGCACGCTTGTAATCAATTTTTGATGATGACTGAACAGTTATTAAAACCGAAATTCAGCTGACGCTCACCGCGGACGCTAGCTGCGTCTGTCTCAGCCTCGCGTAGTATTTTAGCGTCCAATACAGCGCAGGAATTGGCTATTTGAATGTCGGACGTCCGCTTGTACGTGCGGACTCCAGCCAAACTTCGGTGGCCTGTTCGTTCCATTATTTGCTGTTCTTCAACGCCAGCTTGGTAAAGACGTGTAGCACACGTAGCGCGTAGACTATAATTAGTCTTGTGGCCAGAAATCTCGGTTTCAGTGCACATCTCATGCAGAAACTTTGCCAGGGTGTTTTTGCCAATTGGACGATTCAAGGACGATTGTTATAGTGAGGCTTTCCAGCTATTTATCTGTCCTCTGTCTGTCTTTATAAAATATGTCTATGGTATAGAATGTGGGGGCTTCGCCCCCACACCCCCAATACAGTATTGATGTCTATGGCCAATTTGCAGGTTGTAATTACATACAACCCGGAGAATTTGTACTAGCTGTTATATGAATTAGCGGGTTGTATTTTTAGCGCATGAATTTAAGTGAGATGACACATAGAGTTGAGGGATGTATTTATTTAAGCCCCCGAGGGCCGCAGGCCCGCAGTTAGACTCGCAGTTATCTTATACATAAATGCGAGTCTTAGCTGGGAACCAACCTAGGTGCGACCTAGAGTAAGATAAGATTGAACTTATGGTCAAAGTGTTTTATAAAGATAGCATTCTATGGCTGAAGCCCCCAACTTCGATCCTAACTTTTAGACACATCGAGAGCTGTCCTAAGTCATTTAGTCCTTCCTCGAAGATGGATTTGAAGGTGGAGAACAAGATGTCGCCGGTGCTGCCGAGCGTGATCGAGTGGTTGCTTTCTATTTTTAGGTCGTAATGACTAGTCAAGGTTTATTATGTCAATCGTCTCTGGCCGTCAATCTTCCCTAAACGCATAAGCTCGATCTTAGCTACGATCGAAGTTAGCCAGCCATAAATGTTTATAAAACACACTTAGGACTAAGTCATAAGTTCCAGCTTAAGTATCGATGGAACTATCTGGTTTCGACTTTTGATCGTTACAAGATTAAATTTGTTTTTTTTATCAATTAGCGTGGACTGCAGTTTCACATTATTTGTATATTTGAAACTTCATTATAGTACATATCAACCAATTTTTATTTGGTAGTTTAAGAATTGTGCTTCAGCAAGGACTGACCACAAGTCCAGCAAAATCGCTGAAAAAGTATACTCAGCAACATTGAAAAGTCGCCACTCTTTATCCCAGTGATCAGTGTCCTTCGACCAGCGTCTATCACCGGGCCAACCATTTTGATATATTAAAAATGCTTTAAAAAACAATGAAAATCGGGGGAAGCTTCAATCCATCTAATCTTCGCCCTCCGCTCTTCCAAATCCGTCACTTCAAACTCAATACCATGGGCTAGAATTTACGGCGCACTCTCAAAGGTGGAGACTGCTCAATGTTGTTGAGAATACGTGTACTTCTCTCCGAAATTAAAATCTAAACCTCTTGAATGCAAAACCGGCTACAGCGGGACCAGGCACAATTCGGACTTCTTCAAGTAATTAGGTTGACAAATTGCTTCCAATTTTCTGAAACTTTTCCAGGCACTTAAAGGATGCCCAAAAGGACAAAACTGCTAAAAATATTTTAGTGGTGAGGCAACCTCCATCTGTCAATCCCCTACAAAGCAGTCACCAAGAATAGTTTATTTAAAAAAAATTCTGGAAAAAGAGCACTTGTTTTTTTAACTAGTAAAATTAGGGAATAAGTAATAAACTATAATTTAATATTTTGGCTGATAAATTAGTTGGTTTTGAAAGGATCTTATAATATTATTCTAAATGGGTTTTAGATGAACTAGTTTTCAATTTTAAATTTCATTTAAATAGATAGGTATTTATGCTTCTACTTCGGGTGTGTCATAAGTAATGTCACTGATGTGAAAACAGACGAACTTGCAATCGCAGATGAACAAAACTGTACCACTCAACAACATAGAGTCCCCCAATATCAATCACCCTCTGGCAGTGCTCATACAGCTTGTCCACCTCAGCCTGCAGGTGTTTTTCCTCCAACTGCCATAACCAGTGCAACGCGGCCTGTTTGACCTCTTCATGGTTTGCGAAACTCTTCTTGGAAAATTCAGCCTTCAGCCATTTGAACAGGAATCTCTTGCAAAAGTTGAAGTCCGGGCTGTAGGGACTCTGTCAGAGCATATTCACTCGCCATGCAGGCAGAAAATTCAAAAAAGCCTTACAGGTGTGCGGCCGTGCGGTGTCCATCTGCCACAGAACCTCGTCCAGGTGACATGGATTTGACCGGAGATTGCGCCAGAGGTCTCCAGTGTGCCGGATAAAGTCGATAAAATACTGGCCATCGACTTTGGTGTTCGGTGGAGTTGTGCAGATGGAGACTCGTTTGTTTGGCGTGAAGGCTACCAGCAGCATGATCTTCTTGTCCGAGATGGACTTCCTGGTCACAGTCGCCCTGGAGTCCCCAGCTCCCAGCCAGCAGCGATTGTCTGCCTTGCTGCCCTTGCCATCCAGGTGGAGCCAGCTTTCATCCTCAGCAACCAGGCAGTTTAGGATGTCATTCAAGCCCCGCCTGCTGAACACCTTGCGGATCTGCTTGATGCAGGCGTCTTGTCGAGATTCATGGTGATTTTTGTTCGCTGCATAGACGATTTTTCATCGCGTTGCACTTGCTAAATCTGCTTGGCGTATTCTTGCGACAGCTTGGGCCATAAACAACCTATGCACGTCTCAAATGCACTGGTCGTATTGCTTCACTAAGTATACTTTGCAGCTACACTACCCACAAGTCCATGTGCCTACATATTTTAGACAGAAGCCTGCAGTGACATTACTTATGACACACC
Organism: Macrostomum lignano; assembly: GCA_002269645.1. Classification (NCBI taxonomy): domain Eukaryota; kingdom Metazoa; phylum Platyhelminthes; family Macrostomidae; genus Macrostomum; species Macrostomum lignano. The sequence continues at coordinate 74,012 of NIVC01003038.1, read as the reverse complement.
CGAAGTATTAAAGTTGGAGTTGATAAAATCAAGTGTGATGAAAAATCTCCCTATCCTAAAACCCTACATTCCCTATGTCTTGGTGCTTATACATGCGCAAGTCGACTGAGTCGGCCGACCGATTTGGCGGCCAACCTAGGTAAGTCGCAAAAATGCCCACCCAAATAAATACCAAAGTAGTACTAAGTAGATGACGAGGCTTTTTGGCTTAAAAAGACAGTCATAGTTACTCCTGCCGTTTAACCAAGTTGCGTTAATTTTGCTTGAGGGTTTCTTTTACATGTAAGTCGCATTTTTGGCCAAAAACTACGTCGCATTTTCGTTAAAACTAAGTCGCACGGCCGACCGAATTTTGGAGGTTGCGCATGTATGCTAGTGCTTGGAATTAAGCTACATCAAGTTGGGTTGTAGCTTAAATTTGAAAACAGCACTATCAAAAGCCCCTATAGAGACAAAGTAACAGTTAATTAGAGGTATTCACCAGACAGCTGATCCAGGCCAATAGGCTTGTATTTGGCTTCAATGCAGCCAGCAGACATGCTCACAATGCCAGAGTTTCCTTCAGCACAGATGCAGAAATGATACACAATAAAACTGTTTGGTCTGTGTTTACACTGCGTGTGCGCTTTAAACCTCTATTAGCTACCCTTTCTGAGTTAGGCAGCTTAGCAAAAGTATGAAGTGAGTCTTATCAAACTAACCAATTCGCACTTGTACATGGTTTTAATCAGCAATGTCCACACAGCAACTGTTATCTACCTGTCTGCCTGTTCTGTATCGCATGCATTTTTATATCCTGCTACTAAAACCAACATTTCCGTTATCAACACTGAGAAGTGAGCTGATCAAAGAAATGAAAAGAAATTGCACACAGGTCATTGCTAAATTTGTACTCGGTGAGCAATTTTTTGTTTTAATGCAAGTCGAATAATTTTCAGTCGGAGGGATAACCGACAGTTCATTGAGTATATTTTGTATTATTTTACTACTATTAGTAAATATGCGCGATTAATAACAACCGGAAAAAATAAAATATGGATGGATACAAATTAAGATATTAATAAGCAGTACACAATAAGTTATTATTTATTTAATTTTAGATTATTTACCAAAATTTGCCTCCAACGCCGACAGAGCGCGCGCTTCCACAATCCCGCGGCAGCAGAGGCGCGCGCGCGTGCACGAGACTCCTCATGCTCATCCTCCATTAATCCCTTTCTCCTCCTCTAATCCTCTCATCCATCCTCCGGGTCCCGTCTGGATTCAGTGTAAATAACAGGTTAATAAGCAGAATACATAATAAAAGATAGATCGGTGCAGACAGCCTAATTTACAGTAACTTATTATTTACCAGACGAAAAAAACACTATTCGCTACTTGCAGTAGAGTAAAAGAACTAGCTACAGTTATTGTTAATTTTGCTTAGCAAAAGTAATTTTTAGCACATTAATAATAAAAAACAAGCCAATGACCTGTTCGTCCCAGCAGTCCACTCCACTTCACGCTTGCTTGGGCGCCAGGTCCTCCACTCCACAGAAATGACCATTTCCGCATCCTCACTTCTCCAATGATCAATATCCGCTTGAGGAAAAAGGGGGAATGGAATTGGCAATTGGCTGAATTAGACATTGTCAAATCAATATTTGCATTTTACAGTATGTCAGAGTCTATTGAGATGAGGAGAGTGCCAGAGCCCATCAAGTAGTAGATGGTTCCCAATTGAAGAAGGGAGTCCACATCAAATACGAGACGTGAGGCACGCACTGGACCCGAAACAGACCCTCTATGCCTATTAGGAACTGCCAAGAAATCCCTTAATAAAGTAAAATTTCACACATAAAAACAGGCGGGCAAACTCGATGAATCAACACCAATTTTTCAGTTGATCAGTTAAATCAATCAACTAATCAGTTGAACAATCAAACTAATCAGTTGATCAGCCAATCAATCGCTGTAGGAGCGGCTTCGGCTGCGGCTCCGCTCGCGCATCGGCGAATAGGTCGGCGAGCTGCGCCTTCGAGGCGGAGAGCGGCTCCGGCTGCGACTGCGACTGTCGCGGCTTCGACTGCGGCTCGGACTGCGCCGGCCCCGGCTGCGGCTGCGGCTGCGCGAGACGGAACGGGCGCCGTCACCTCGGTCCTCCTTGACGCGAATGTGCGACGTCTCGCCCTAAGGGGAGAGAAAGGGAGGAGGAGACGAATTTAATAAACTAATCATCATCTTAATTTAATATGAAGTACAGGCGCATTGAATTAAAGGACTGTGAGTACATTTAGTAGATTTTGTGGGCGCCAATGCCCTGAAGAGCTGATACACAATAAAACTGTGTATCAAAGAGAATCAAATAGAATATCAAGAATATCAAAGAGAGAGTGACAAAGAGAAGAGTGACACGGATGTCCTTAAGAGCTTAATGAGGGAATGACAAGAGTGCTCTGAAAAGCTGAATGAGGGAATGACAAGAGCGCTCCGAAAAGCTGAATGAGGGAATGACATGAGCGCTCTGAAAAGCTGAATAAGGTAGTGACAAGAGCGCTCCGAAAAGCTGAATGAGGGAATGACATGAGCGCTCTGAAAAGCTGAATGAGGGAGTGACCAAGAGCGCTCTGAAAAGCTGAATGAGGGAGTGACAAGAGCGCTCTGAAAAGCTGAATGAGGGAGTGACAAGAGCGCTTTGAAAAGCTGAATGAGGGAGTGACAAGAGCGCTCTGAAAAGCTGAATGAGGGAATGACAAGAGGTCCTGAAAGACTAAACGAAGGTGTGCCCTAAAGAGCTGAATGAAGCGGTGCCTGAAGAGCAATATAAATGAATAAATAAATATATATAAATACAACAAACACGAAGAAGACATGGCAAGGCAGAGACAAAGGCAGGAGTTAAGCCAACCTCGTGCGACTTGAACTTGGTACCGTCCAGCTTCCTGATGGCCCGCTTCATATCCTCGTAGCGCATGAATTCAACAAAGCCGACGCTGCCGCGCACGTCAGCAAAGCCGACTTCGCCGGCCTCGCGCATGTGGTCTTTGAGATCCTGCCAGGAGCCGGACGGCGGTAGGCCGGACACCACGACTCGAAATTCGCCCCTTCGTGACGGCCCTCTGCCGCCGCCGCCGCCGCGGCCGCCAAAATCGCGACCGTAGCCGCCGCCGCCTCGGCCGCCGGCGCTTCTAGGAAACTCGACTCGAAGGCTGTAGCCGTCGAAATTGTAAGTGTCCCGGCCGCGCACGGCGTCCTCAGCGTCTCTGTGTGTGTTTATAGAGTATTAGATTAGATCTTTTCCAATAAATTCCTACTTGTCTACTGGCAGTAGCGTACTTGGGCTAACTAAATTTTTTTCTTTGTTTGATAATAAAATACAATTTATCATTAGTAATGTTTATTAAAAGAGTTAAAAAGTGTTTTAATTGTCAAATTGAAATGCTAAACAGTAATTTTATGTAAATGTTTCAATGCTTGCAACAAAAGCATTATTATAATTTGCATGCTTTCTATAAGAACACTAAGAACAGAGGGTTCCCAAAGTAAACCATAAGTTTCTAATTACTTAAAGTCAGTTTCTAGAGTTTCCAAAAAATGCTTACTTTTTGCAATTTAATTGTAGAATTACCAAGTGTTGAAAAATTGAAAAAAAATCTTGCTTTAAGACTAACCATATAAATAACGATCATATACTATATAAATATGTTAAAAATGTAATATATTTTGTTAAATTGAACTATTCTTTATATATTGAAAATTCATTTAATGAAAAATAAATGCATTAGCTAGGCTACACCCAAAGGCCATATAAATGAGACTTATTTCTGTCTGATTTCTTAAAGCCATTATAAAGAACTTTTACCTAGACACAATGACAAGTCAAAATGCTTATCTTATCTAATCAGTCAATTCAACAGAACTTTGCCATGTGTAATGAATGTATATCATACATTTAAATTAGCCAACTTTGCAATGGCCTAAAGCCAACCGGAGGCTGACTACCAAGCTTATTGATATTAGCCTTAACCTATAAAAGCTTGCACTGTTAGACATACATGCCCAACCTCAAAATTTCACCCATCCAGTGCAACTTAGTTTTGTCCAGATTTGTGACTTATCTATGTGCCACCACACTGAAGGACTGGGGGGGGGTAGCATGCCTTGCGTGCTTGTGCTTATTGAAGAATGGAAGTACCTCATTTCTTTTCCCTTTCTCCTGCTCTCTCTCTTTCCCAATTGATTTATCATTCAACTTATGCAGCATTGCAGACTGCAGTACTAAACTGCACTGTAGCCTATACCCTGTAGATTACACTCTACATACTGTACTGTATGTGACAGACTAACTTATATATGTACACTGTGCACTCATATATATATATATGTGTACATTCTTTGAGTCATTATATATTTAACTTAAAGATAGACCTGCACCTGACTATATACTGAATCCTACATGTGAATGGGATGAAAAAGGCCATGAAGACTATTCCATCAACCAGTGCCCCCTTTCTGCAGCTGAAGAGCGAAAGCCATTGCTTTTTTCAAAATGGAAACTTGGTTGTATAACTCCTAGAGAAGTTAATGATTGTTCTAGTATGCATTTTTTATTATTTTATATAGAAGAAAATTTACCAACAATCTTAAGTGCAGCCCAGGGATCAGTTGATGGTGCAGCTGCAGTGCATTCAAGGAAACTAGAAACACCACCATCCCAATGTTCAGCAAGCTCACACAGAGAGAGACTGTTAATGGCAATGCAAAATCTAGAGGTTGTTGCTTCTAAAAGAGATCTAGCTGTGCAGAATGGAAAAATTGAGATTCATAGTGCAGATGCAACAACCCACACATATTGCTCTTCTTGAGTAATGTCAGCTGAAAGAAAAGCTGCTTTTGAAATGAATGAAGAAACTAGATATCTTGAGACAGAATTTGTACGATGGCGCAATGCTCATGTTGAATATATTGCTATAGAATGTTGCTTATCAATTGATGCTGATACTGAAGCCCAGATCCAACAATCACATACAGCCATTCATTTGGACTCAGATTTGGAGACTGAGACTGATGGCCAAAGAAGTGAGTCCTCCAAGAAAAAGATATATAGTAATATAAACAGTTACCTAATGATATACTTCTGGATGCTTGAGAAGAGCAAACTAATAATGTACTTCTATAGATTTAAGCAACTGTCAGTCAGAAATAAGACAAAGCATTGTATGATAAAAGATTTATTTACTTAAGATAGTATTATGACAGTTGTTTCATAAGACTATGGGCTGTTACAACAGATAAAGCATCTATGATGACAGGAAGTCAAGTTGGACTTACAAGTTTACTAAAACCATGGGCAAGAAACAATTTATTCTAACACCATTGTGCTGCACACAAATTGGAGCCTTCTATGTATCATGCCTTAGAAAATTTGCCATATATATAATGCCTAGATACACAATTGCAACACCTAGACAACAGGCAGAAAAATTTCCCAATTGCAACTTAGTTCCTCCCAATTGCAACGTAGTTCCTCCTAACTGCAACTTAGTTCCTCCTAACTGCAACTTAGTTCCCTGATTGGGACTTAATTTTCACATTGTATATGACTTTTCTTGCCTTTTTCTCTTTTCTTCTCTTTTTCTTCTCCCTTCTTTCTTTTCCTTTTCTCTTCCTCTCCTTTTTTTCTTTCTCCAATTTTTGTTTTTTTTTGCATTTTTAATTTTGTAACTTATCTTAGCTGGTGGCCATTTTACCCATCTAGTTCAGACAGGTTGGACAGGTGTTGGGCATGTATGCTATTGGATAAGATGTCAATAGGATATCAACGAGATGTCAACTATTTGCTATTTGGCCATTATGATACCACCTATTTTAAGAAAGGTTTTGGAAACATTTTGTACTGGATGGCTTACTATTATTACTATTTACTATTAACTAATATAATACCTACTTGATAATAACACTTACAATATGCTTGCTACTTATACATGCACAACTTTGGGAATCACTTGGCCATTTCTATTGGCAACACACACATATAAGCCGCTATTGGCTAAGAGCAGTCATGTGACTACTATTCTGTCCAATAGCAACTTGTGTGTGTGTTGCCAATAGAAATGGCTAGGTGAATCCCTAGGTTGCGCCCAAGCATGTTGCTACACATTTGGTTTCAAACCACTTGGGCAAAGGAATTTTTGGCAAAAGTCAATATTGGCAAAAAATACTTTTGCAATGACCATTTTGTCTAAAGCTGGCTATTTTGGTTTGTAGAGATAATTCTAAGCTTTGGCAAAAAGTAAAGAATTCCTATTGTTTTATAAAAATTTAAAATAAAAAGATAGAATGCTGGTAGAGTCGCTTGCTTGGCGAGAAGAATAAATACAAAGCTTAATATCAACATTTGAATATGATTGCAATTTCTAACAACTTCAATGCATTTTGCACGCCATGGTGCATTGTCAGGATTTTATTAGAACGATTTGAGAAATTGAGATTGAAAGCGATTGATTAAATATTGGTTTTTTTGCAACATACACAGGTAAGGAGGGTAAGATTGAAAACAATTGATTACAACTTGGCTTTAACAACATACATAGGTATAGTAGGTAGGAGAGAGAATTATAGATTGAGATTGAAAGTTAGGCAAGTTAGGCAAGTTGATAGCTGTGCCATGGGAAGCCCCTTGGCCCCCACTCTGGCGAATGTCTGCTTGGCCCACTGGGAAACTGAAAAGTGGATGTCTCTCAACTGTGCCCCCAAATTCTACAGGCACTATGTTGACGATACATTTGCCATCTTTGATCAGGAGCAAAAAATTGATCAGTTCCTCCACGCTCTCAACTCCACTCATAAGAACATAAAATTCACAGTTGAACATGCTATTGACCAAAGACTCCCCTTCCTGGACATTGAAATTGACTACAGTAAGGAAACCCTCTCCACAAAAGTCTTCCATAAGAAAAGCTTTACCAATCTCATTCTCAACTTCCAAGCCAGTTGCCGTAGACAATGGAAAACTGGGCTTGTGAGGTGTTTGCTCCATAGAGCTTTCACTACCTGTAACACCTGGATCAACTTTGACCGGGAGGTGCAGTTCCTCACCAGACTGTTCCATCAAAATGACTACCCCATTTGTCTGGTCCAAAAAATCATCAACAAGTTCATCTCGGACAAAATCACCAAACAAAAACCTGAGCAATCTGTTACCACTGAAGAATTTGAACCTATTCTGTGTCTCCCCTTCCTTGGACCTCCATCTCTAGCCTTTAAAAACAGAATGCGTAGGTTATTCTTTGCCTCTTTCAATCGTAACATCCGGGTCGTCTTCCACACGAACAAGATTGGGAACTTTGTTAGCAGATTAAAGTCGCATGTTCCTTGTACTCTGCGTGCAGGTGTTGTCTACCAATTTAACTGCTCTGTGGACCAGAGCGTCTCCTACGTGGGGAAAACCAAAAGAAACCTACACATGAGGATCAGGGAACACTGGCTCAAACCATCTGCTATACAAACTCACCTCCTTGAATGCACTAACTGCAATGACTGCAAACAAGAAGAACACTTTAAAATCATTGACCAAAGCCATACTGACGCCAAACTTAGAATTCTCGAGGCCCTGCACATAAAAGCTCAGACCCTGAATCTCAACACACAATTACAACATAGTGGTGCAGGTCACGTTCTCCACGTTTTCTGAACAGTGAGTGACACAGTCGTGCACGCTGTGTACACTTAGCTTGACGTTCAATTACTTAAGCTACCACCCCTGATTCTGCCTTTTGACCACTGGACAAGGATTGTGTACATTTGGTTTAACTTTCAATCTCAATCTATAATTCTCTCTCTTACCTACTATATTTATGTATGTTGTTAAAGCCAAGTTGTAATCAATTGTTTTCAATCTTACCCTCCTTACCTGTGTACGTTGCAAAAAAACCAATATTTAATCAATCGCTTTCAATCTCAATTTCTCAAATTGTTATAATAAAATCCTGACGATGCACCATGGCATGCGAAACGCGTTGAAGTTGTTAGAAATTGCAATCATATTCAAATGTTGATATTAAGCTTTCTAAATAAAAAGATTGACTTTATAAAGACATTAGGATATGTTTTTTATACTATGACAATTTTGTTATTTTATTTGTAAAATGTTGTTTTTTTAGGTGTTGTTCCCTTATGCCATACTCAGGAAGGTGGCCTTTTTGCTTGAAAATTCTAACCTGCATTAGCCCTTCAATAGTTTAGTTAGCATACATTTGGCATACAAGAAAGTGGCATACAAAGCTATTTGAAAATGTAAGTATCCTTAGTTTCTGTAACAAAAACTGTATCAACATTTCAAATAAAAAGGTTATGGTTAAAAGATGATGGGAGTGCAAATGAAAAGAAAAATAATGTTAATAGAATGTGATAATGCTATTTAAAATAATTTATATACTAAGACTTCGCCTAAATGCAAGTTATTATAAAGGAAAAATAGACACAACACTTATTTTGTTATAATATAAATACAAATATCAAATGCAAAAATGGAAAAAGGTCATTTATTGTTGCAGCACAAAAGTAAAGTTGTATAATTTTAAAATTTTGGCATATATGACAATCAAATTTCCAATTTTTGGCATACTTGGTGTACATAGGGCCTAGGGGCCTCTTCCCAAATTTAATTCTAGCATGCATATGCCATATTACCCTTATGGTAGGATTTCCAAGTACAATTTAGAAATGAACTAAAAGACCATGACATCTAATAACTAATCAATTTATTGCACTTTGTATATATACATAACATAGCTACTAGCTAAGTTGTAAGTTTTTTAATATACAAAATGCAAATATGTGCAAGATGGGCAATGAATAATTTATTAAAAGCTATAATCACCAATTAGTGGTATATTTACAATTATAAATAGTCTATTTTATCACCAAACTGGTCACTTTCTTTTGCCAAAATGTCCATTTATGCAAATTAAAAATTCACTTTTGCTGGAGCATCTTTCAAAAAAAACTTTACCAAAATGGGCTTGCACCCTTGCACCCTTGTATTCCACCTGTTGCAACTATCTTTATATGAAAAAAACTGAAATATAGTTTAATGCAACAAACTTGGAGATTGCCAGTAAGTAGTAAGCCTATTATATTAACTATAAAATAACAAACTATATGAAAATAGTCATTGGGCCCTATTCTTATGATTGCATTTAAAAAACTAGAAAAGCCTTACTCAACTTGTCAAAAAACTTGACTAGACTTAAGTACTTAATTTATATCCAAAAGTCTAGCTCTGTTGGACCATACTTTAAGTCTTTAAGTATATTATTTATTATGCCTATCTCTATAAGATATAATGCATCTTATAGGCTTAGTTAATATAATATATAGTTATAGGCCTAGTTAAATGCAACTCAGGTACATATTATAGATTGGCAATCTTCTAATTTGTTTTGCAATGTTATTCTCAAGTTTGAATTGGTGCTACAACATTGTGACACATCAGAAAATGATATCTATGGCCAAAAGGGATGCAAAATAGGCCTAGCTCTGTTAAAGACATTCTGATTTCACTGGCTGCCTGAGGAATTTCTGTGGCACCACCTATACCCTGACGCAGCATTTGGCACTGTGCTATATTGGGGTTGCATTATTATCCTCTGTAACCAGATCCTCTTCCCCCCAACTGTTACTGTTACTCGTCTGCTTCTATTTCACATCCCTTTTGGCCGTAGGTATCGTTTTCTGATGTTTCACTACATTGATGCACCATTTTAAACTAAAATAAACAAGCGAATAATACTGCAAAACAAACTGGAAGATCACCTATAGGTATAGTCTTATGGACTCCAAACACTCAAATAATCATCTAGGCTTAGACGTACAATAATTTCCATTTTGCAATAAAATTACCTTTCATCATCGAATTCAATAAATGCAAAAGGTGGTCCCCTGCTATTTTTTAAATCAATTTCACGAATGTTTCCATATTTGTCGAACAAATCACGAATGTCCTTAGATCGGACGTCAGGTGGCAGGTTCCCAACATAAACTGTCTTTGAACCACGAGACATTTAAGATTTCAATCAAGTCGATAGCTTAGCCTTAGCAACTGTAAGTCAGTGTTTATTGCTGGGATGAAATAGAAAATGAGTAGCTACAGCTACACAAGAGCAGAAGCGGTTGATTAGGTCCTTCGAATTTTTAAGAATAATTTTAAACTTTAACTGAAACAGAATGGACCTGGTTCTTAAGATATAAGAAGCGCACCGACTTTCGTAAAATTTGTAAGAAGCAAGCTTGCTGGCAAGTTAGTTGTTAATTGTCGTGCAGCGATATACAAATTCTTGGGGTCTCCCTAAAACACGCACCGCACCGCCCCGAACCGCTACACATTATAACTTTTTTTGTCAATGCAGTATTTGATTGCAAAGAAAACTATTTGTTGTAAGAGTAACGAAATAAATATCTTTAATTATTATCATCAATATTATTATTATTTTTTATATTCTCGTTTTCATTATTAAATTATATTATTATTATTTTAATAATATTATTATTAATATCACATATTATTCACCGAATTTTATATTTCATAGTAAAAAACTAAATTTAATAAAAACTTTAAAGCTTAACAGAAAACGCATTTTAAAGTGTCTTCAGTTACAGTCCAATTTGTTTTAATGTGTAGCGCTGCAGGGCGGTGCGGGGCGTGTTTTAGGGAGACCCAAATTCTTGTAAAGTTTTACGCATCATTTGAATGTATGTACTTTTTATAATGTATCCTGCGTTCCTGGAAATTATTTATCAATTATTTTTGTCAGTTTTTTATTCAGTAGTGTTTTCTTTTCCGCGATTCTTACTGTACGTACTTTATTACTATTGTTTTACTGTATGTTAATTCGTATCGTTTGAAACGCGAATGCGCTGTGTTTGGTGTTAGCTGGTTTCTATAGGCGCGCGGCCGTGGTAGTTCTAGGGTAGCGTAGTCGTTCCAGAATTCGAGTCCATCCAGTTTAAATAATATATCTAATTACTTTTATTGCAAAAATAGATTATACAAATATATATATGGAATAAATTAAGGCGCATTTCACCAAGCCAAGGACGCATCACGCATTCATTCATTCATCTGTCACCACAACGAATATTGCAGTGTTGGGCACCGTTAATGAAAATCTTAACTTCCGTTAATGGCAAAAGCGTTAAAAGAAAAAAATCTTAACTTATTAACTATTAATTTCGTTAAGTAAACTGAAAGTTAACTGATAATCGTTAATAAGAGTTAATCCGTTAAAAATAACACAGAAAATACAGAAATCTTGCACTTTTTTCCAAAACAGACTTCCATAATGCACTGTCTTTGATTTTCCACCTTTTTAGCGAAATCACAGAGCTCATCTAAGCGATTTACAAGCTAAGAAAGTAATAGAAAATAATTTTAAAAACCTCCGCGTATAATACTACTAAAAGCAAGCATACGGTAAAAGAAGTAACTCGTTTATTTAAAACTTGAAAGTTAATTAGTTAATAATAAAATACGAATAGGAAGGCTGTTTCAGTAGCATTAGCATGCAGGCGCAGCAGAAAGATACGAAATATTGGGAAAGAAGTGAATCAAATTAGCGATCGATGCTCACGCGCAAGCAATAAAGTTCACAATAATTTTATTCATTTTAAAGTTTGATGGGTTCGGCCTTTTTAAGCCTGTAGCTTCGGGCCTCAGCAGAACTCAGAAATGAATCACTAAGATCGAGCTCTGGCCTCTCACTCCTGTCAGATGGTCAGCCCCATGGTAGCTAGATTGTGGGCGAGCAGCAAGGTCCTATAGCTAGGAGAAGACAGCGAGAGACAAGCAGGGAGAATTTGAAAGGTAGAAATTAGCTAACCCGCGGATTAACTAACTCGCTGCCACCAGTCCGTGCGCCCCGGCTCACCAAACCGGAGCTATCGAAATCGGACTTCCGACTAGAGGGGCACTGCACTTACCTGTCATCTAGTGTCTTTTAGCTGTCTAAATCTCGAAGTCATAGCCGAATAGAAGGGACGCTGCTAGGACTAAGATCGCATTGGCCATACAGGGACAGAGAGGACTTTTGCAGGGGGGTTCTTGCGCTGGCGAGCCTTCATACACTACTAAATGTACTATTTCATTACCAAATTCCCAGAAGTACATGTAAAAGTACACGCAACTGCACGCTTTTGGCACTAAATGTGTTAACACGTCGACAGATGGCGATGATGTAGATGCATTGTCACTTTCGGAGATCGTTAGACTAATATTTAACTTACTTTAGCCGCTTAACTGCCTGTGACCGCGCCAAAACGCCAGTCTGGCTCTTAATTTGCATGCTTAACACAATGATTTCTTAGATTGTCTGATTGACTGGGAACTGTGCCGCTTCCGGTCCACCGTGACCTCTGCCTCTAGATTTAGCCGCTCATCTCAGCTGGCATTGCGAAAAAGAAAGAAAACGCTAAGTCTTTAACTTCCAGATTTAACTTTCTCACTTAATCCGCAATCCTAAACACTTTAGATTGAGTAGAGCAAATGGCTACTTTTAATATTAACTGACACTTCTGCCTTGAGATTGGCACACAAAAGCAAGTAAGTAAAAGTGCAAATCATATCAGACTACCTAGGAAGGGGTCAGACAAAGGGTGCACCCAGTTAAGCAGGTCAAGAAAGCCTCTCACCAAACCAATCAGAGGACCTATCTGCCGGTAGCCAAGGAATCCACAGAGACCGAAGCGCTCAGATGGGATGCTGTTGCTCCTTTTTCTCTCGAGCGCGGGTCGAGTTGCCGCCTTTTATAGCTCTCACGCGGCCTCACAGTGTCGCCTGTCTAGACTGTTGGAGGTCAATCCGTCTCGAACCCAGACAGTCTGACCTTCAAAAATGCAAAAACAATTCAAAATTAGGATCCTAAGCGAATTACATTGAGTTCCTAAGAAAATTAATAGTAATGGCATAAATTAGTATAGAACTAATTAGCCGAGATGAGAGAATGGAGAGAAATTCCTAAGCTATAGCCTAATGATCATTGTTATAAACAAAGAGATTAGACATTTAGGTAAATTCGAATACGTTCACAATACATTCTCTTAATTTAGAAATTGCGCGAAGAATTTGATTGTGAATTCGTTGAAAGTCTTGCATTTACGAGCATATTTAAACAAATTCAGTGCTAAATTAGGAAGAATTTGTCTGTTTTACATGTAATTACAGGAAAGGGAAATCTTCAAACTGTAAATTTATGTAAACTGTAAATCTTTCACAGGGAGTGGTAAGAGCTGTTTCTGTCATTGTCTTGAGACGACTTGAGTCTAAACAGGCTCAATATTATGAGAGGTTTCATAATATAGCATGACTGGATAGTGGATTGCCTAAATACATATGTTACAAGGATCAGGCGGGGGTTATCCGGAAAGTATTTACAGGAAATGATTTACATGTACAGTAGGACTTTAGCTAGGTTTACCAGGTTGGAGCGACCATGAAAACCAGAAAAAGAGAGTGGTACAGAACTAACAATACAAAGTTGCTCAATGTTTAGCTGCGTCTTAGCGCGAGCGCACGCGACAGCCAAAATTCACCATGAGCCTCTTCATATCGCCGGTTCGAAAAACAGAATTAGTTCCGGAACATGGTTCTGGTTCTGGAATATGGTTCGAGAAATTTTTTCGAACCGTTGTCATGTTTACACTTTAACAGTAATATATATTTGAAACCATCAATTTTTTATTATTGTATTGTTAGATAATTATTCCGTTTTTTGTTATATCCAAGAGGAAACAAAGTCAAAGAACGACAAAATTAAATTGTAAAGACTGTCAAACATAAAATGAATTCGAAGCTCTTCATTTCACACTGGTTCTGGTTCTAGAACTCGAATTTATTCTGGTTCTAGAACCGATTGCATTGAAGAGGCTCAATGTGAAAAGTTCGTTGATATTATTCTAATAAATTTTATAATTAAACAATCTTGCTACAGAACCATGTACATGTAATTGCTATAAAAACAAAAGTTTCCGCATAGCATCCTAGTCCACAGTCCAAATTCCGTAAGCATAAAGACAGATTGTTTTTTGATCTTCATCTTTCATTGGTCGCGCAACATGAACAAACACATACTAGCTGCAGTATCGTTCACTTTATTAGGCAAGCCCTGCTGTGTTGGCTTGCTGTGGTGGCTGCATACACGCGTACGAGCTAGCTAGCTAACGAAACAAACAGGGCCTTCACATTGTTTCTGAGGCGCGAGAGAGAGCCGGTAAGCACAACTTACATTTTGCTATTTCTTCATTGCACCCGAGCTTGGATATTTGCTTTTTACAAACCAGAAGAATATATGTATAGCTGTGTAAGGCTTGAAAAAATATTAATATTCTACCTCGTATTTCTCTCGTTGCTCCCAACAACGGGGGTTGCTTGCAAAAGCCATTCCAAACACAATTACTGCTGCGCACTGCACACAGACTCACATTGCAGCCGGACTGTACAGTGATGAAAACGCAGGCGAAAATTTGCATAATAAAGCCAGCTCAGCAAGCTGTGGGTGCGGCTTGGCCGTGCGCCTCGACTTTAGTTGAATCTATAGTTTACATACAGCACTAGAGCCAGTTCTCAAGTAGAAATAAATAGCATTAGAAATCATGCATAACAGCGTACACCCGGATCCTGCTGGCAGCAAGCCTCCTGAGCCCGTATACCCGCCGCCGCCGTACCAGGCCTACCCGCCGCAGAGCTACCCGCCGCAGCAACAGCCACAGCAGCAGCAGCCACAGCAGCAGCAGCCACAGCAGCAGCAGCCACAGCAGCAGCAGCCACAGTCGCAGCATCAGCAGCAGCAACAGACAGTAGTTAATATTCAAACTGCATCCTTACCCACCGCAACGGCCTATAAATTAGGTCGCTACCCGGTTCCACTGACGTGTCCGTATTGTAGCAGCTATGTGAACACTCTGGTCACCTACAGTCCTGGCAGCTTCACCTGGTTAATTTGTTTTCTTCTGTGCATATTCGGCTTTGCCCTGTGCTGTCTGATTCCATTCTGCGTGGATTCCTGCAAGGACGCGCATCACTCCTGCCCGAACTGCCGTGGAACCATCGGCGTCTGCAAGGCTAACTGATCTAATTGTGTGAGACAAGCAGATGAAAAAAATTATTGAAACTTGTAGGCTTTTCGTTTTCTAAATTGTACTTGCGTGTGTTTAAACGGCTTTAAAACAAAACGCTACAGCTCTTTAACACACTTCTAACAACTATGTTTATACGAGGTGTGTACTATTTTTTTACAGTTTTTGAGAACCTTGTTGAAGTAACTCAACTTTCTGTTAAGAGAACAAAATGAAATTAAAATGTTAGAATATTTAATACAACAACTAAAATATTTGCTTGTTTATCCAGACATAAAAATTTCTGCTTAGCTCAACGCAAATTTCTACTGTCCCGCAAATGTTTTCGTTCTTCTGCTGAACTTATAAGCTATACGCAAATTTGAACTCTTATGATGCAAAATGTATTATCTGCTTCAAAGACTATTACATAACCAAAATGAATCCGAAACATACATTTTTTGTTTTAGAGGCCTTTTTACAAGCGTACACTGTACATCCATGAGAAATAATACGAGTACCGCAGCCAGCGAGGAATCATGCTGAAACAATCTGCAGCACCACATCATGTGCATCATCCATGTAATACATGTAATATCTACAGTGTACTATCCACAGCCATGTATAGGATGTGCTGCTATGTTGCTCCTATATATGAGTCAGTGAGTTCTATAACTAGCAGGATTTAGCAGGAGCTACGTTAATTATGCAATATCAGTACTGGGGGGGGGGGGGTTGAAATGCATCTCCGTTTCAGAGTGACTCTGAGAACTGCCTGTAAAATCATTGATTGATATTGTATAATGTGATGGATTGTAAGCACTGGAATTGTGCTTACATCGAAGCGAAAAAACAACGGCCTCCTCTCGTCTCGCCCGGTTCTATCCAGCCAGACCAGCTCTACACTAAAGGGCAGATAACAAAGCTGAGGTTCGAAGGCCAAGCCAGCAGCCTGCGAACGCGTGACACAGTGGAATCGCAGCAATGCTTTTGGGGGGTGATATAGTTGCCTAACAACGGGACAGAGACAAATGCTCGAGCGATAACCCTGCCCCGCTCATACTATGCATTGCTCTTCATTTTGTCAACTAAACCAGTTTGTTTGCTTGACTATAAAATACACTGTCTTGAATAATTTGCGACACAGAAAGATTCCGAGATGTGAGCCTCACACTCATAACAGGGCCCTTAGAGGCCAGTGTGTTAGAATTCTTTCTGACTTGTGAGCAGAAGATAGCAGGAATAAAAACTGTTATACGGATGACTCACACGAGGCCAATGCAAAGTCGATGCACTTCTGTAAGGCCAAAACGCAGCCTTACACGCCTGTCTTCTAAACTCAAGCGCTTTTAACGAGTTACTCGCAGCAGCACTTTGGCACATAGACAAAACTATGGAAACGTAGAAGTGCAGGCGAAAACAATCGCATAGCCCAGGTGCGGAGTCAGACAGATAGCTGCCTATAAAAGGTTGCACACTCAGTTTAGCCAAGCCGTCGCAGCCCAGCCATCAGCCATGTCAGACACTCCACCGCCCAGCTACCAGTCGGCTGCGAAGGAGAAGCAAGCCGGCAGCCAGTCGTCTGGAAACCAACAGTCGACAACTGGAAATGCGACAGTTGAAAACCAGTCGCATTACGGGTACCCACAGCAAGCTGGCTACCAGCAAGCTGGCTACCAGCAAGCTGGCTACCAACAAGCTGCCTATCAGCCTGTTCAACCCGTTGCAGTTCCAGTTGCAGTCCCGGCCATGGGCATGGGCACAGCGAACTTGGGAGAGGCGGCAACCCGCATGACCTGCCAGTTCTGCGGGGCCGACATCATGACTAATACCCAGTACGTCATCGGCGTGACGGTCTGGATAATAGCGGCCGTGCTGTTTATCACCTGTCTTTGGCTCTGCATTTTCATTCCATTCGTCACTAACGCCTGCAAGGATGTCAAGCACTCGTGTCCGAACTGCAACAACCAGATAGGAGTGTACAAGCGCTGCTGAACAAGTTCGGCGATGCCATATCGGTCTGTCCAGAGCTCGCCCATCGTTAAAGCCATCGGGTTCGCGATCACAAACAAATTATATAATTTAAAATCGACGGGTTTAATTTAATTGTAGCAGTCAGCAAAACTGCGACAAATGAATGCATCCATACTGTGTGTAAAATCTGTAATGCCACTAAATACACTTAGTAGTGCTGTCTCGCACGTGCAGAAGGACAAATATTCGAAGGGATGTTTGCATGTAATTTTCTTTATGTAACTTTCAGAAGTGCTTTTGGTAAAAGTTGAATAGCAGTATGGGTTGAATTTAAGCCTTTCTCTACCAATGTCCAGATCAGGGGTCGGCAAACTCCGGCCTGCGGGCCACATGCTGCCAACGAAGACTCTTTATCGTGCCCTCTGGTCCGTTGAAGTTTTTCAATTGCAATCCGGCCCGCTCAAGGTTTGTGTCTTTTTTAGCTCTCTTCTCAGTTCTCTATCTCCCCTCTTCTCTCTTTTCTATCCTCTCCTCTTTTCTCTCTCTCCTCTCATTTCTCCTCTCCTCTTATCTTCTCTTTTATCGCATCTCTCATCTCTCATTCGGCCCGCAGCAAGGATCTAGATTATTTATCTGCCCATTGAGGTACAAAAGTTTGCCAACGCCTGATATAAATTGATAGTCAAAATTGCTGGGTTCAAATAATTTAAGATTAATGTGCGAAAAAGTGCCTAAAGCTTGCTTAGAACGCAGCTATTATCAGCATGGAAAAGTGGGTGACCACGATTTTCACCTGTGGAAATCGCTGAACCAGCAAAGCAGAACTCCGGATGTCAATCCCGACTGTTCGGGACCAGTCGGGAGCAAAAGTTTTCGTGTGAGAGGTCTGTTTTTAATTAAAGACTTTACTTTTTCAGGCAGCTTACAGCCATCTGAAGTTTTTGGTAGGGTTGAAAGTTCCAAGTTTTTCAGAAGTAAAAATGGGTAAAAAGCTGTTAACAACTGCTCCGCAACCTGTGGTTCACTGTGTCTTCTTCCAACTTGTCTCGAGATCCCGTCCGCAAAGATCTTATCACATCCCATCGCGTATTGACCGCTACAGCAAAGCCTATCTAAATATGATAGCGTTTTGGGATAATAACCAATTTTGGAACAATCAATGACTTTTTATCAAATCGCTTTCTGGTCAATGTGTGGTTTAGATAAACAATTTTGTGACGGAACTCTTAGATCAAGAATTCAAGGACTTAGTTAAGTTTCGTTTATATAGGACGATCCATATAATTTGTAGAGGCTGGAATTTCCAAGTGGTTAAGTAGTTCTTGGCGTATACTATAGACATGGAAAAAATAAAATATAATATAATCGTAAACCATGCATTATGCATACACTGTATTGATAGTAGAGCTACCAAAGGTCTTACTGTTGCATGCTGTACCAGGCGACTAGGAGTGTTATTAATAAGAAAAATCTGACATAGTTGCAACAGGAAGTCCATAGTCGCCTGGTGTCAGGTGCCGACGACGTCCAGATGACGACTGAATGCTTGAGAGACTAGCTGAGGATGTCCAGCAGTTGAGGCTTGCCCACTGTCGGAGCTTGATCAGCGAAACTCAAGAAATTCGCAACATGGTCCATAATGGCAACAAAAGTCTGGACTTTCAACAATGGCCATCTGTTGAAAGTCCAGAAGCTCCGCCTGGGCGAAGGCCAGTGACAAACGAAGTCAGAGCTGATGCAGACACATGTTGTCGAATTGCCGATGAAATTCGGAGGCTTGGCAAGGCTGCAGTGAGGCGCAGTGCTGATTGGCGCACAGGGGTGTACTGAATACACTGGCGCTTTTGAGAAAAACATCCGACCTTCTGGCAGACTCGTCGAATATCTCGACGATCCGGAGGGCTGGCGACTTGATTCTTGTTTGAGAAGGTGCGCAACAAAAAGTTGGCCCGTGTTCTTGAATTTTGGCTTGGCTTGGTGTTCCTACTGTTAACTGAATGGGGACAAAATCATGCACTTCCTGGGATAAAATTACACTTCGACGAGTTTCTGTGGCCGGGCTTACGTAAAATTAAATAATCAGTCTTTAATAAAATTTGCACGTTTTTGTGCGGGTCCTGCGTCCTCTCGTAATGTTAGCAATCAATCTGGAAATCCATACAGTTGTCTAAATTGCAAACTCTTGCCAGCTGTAAAATTCAAGTTAAATTCAGGGACTTACTGTACTCGTACAGTCCTCTGTTGAGCTGTCCGTTAGTACAGTGTTGCTAGAAAATTAAAAATCCCAACAGACAGAATCAAGAATGGAATGCACAGCAGGGTCTCGTCGCAATGGCATTCTTTCCGTCCAGGCTGTACGCCTGATCTCGTGAACTCTCTTTCCCTGTATTCGAGAGGGCGGAGGAGTTTTCAGGTGCCACTCTTACCTGAGGAGAGAGGAACTGGAGTGACATTGTACAGTCCGGAGTGGAAGCGGAGTATTGTTTGCCGTTGCCAATGACAACGGCAGTCTGAGCTGCGCACGCAGACGATCTATTCCACTCTATTTCTCTCTGACAAGCTGTGCCTTGCCAGTTTAAGGGAACTGCTAAGATTGTAAAGCAGATCAGAGGAGACTCAGCATCGGAGCTTCTAGTCGACATTAACTATTGGTCTTCATAGTTCAGGAGGACATGAGCGGAACCGTGCACCCGGTTGGTGTCAGCAAGACGGACGGCGCCAATCCGTCTGCAGCTCAGCCTGGGTACCCGCCAAGCTACCCGACTGCCTCCACAGCTCAGCCTGGATACCCGCCAAGCTACCCGACTGCCTCAGCAGCTCAGCCTGGATACCCGCCTAGCTACCCAGCTGCCTCAACAGCTCAGCCTGGGTACCCGACTAGCTACCCTGCTCAGCAGCAGCATCAGCAACCGCCGCCGCCGCCTGCCTACCCAGCCGCTGGCGGCTACCAAGGCCAGCCCGCTCAGCATCATGTGGTAGTGATGCAGCAGCATCCAGTGGTTGTGAACGCCACAATTCCGCGATTCAACCAGTCGCCGGTGTGGATGGTCTGCCCAAACTGTCACAACAATGTGCAGACCACTGTCTATTATAAGATCGGCGGCTACACCTGGCTGATTGCCGCTATTCTGTTCTTCGTCGGCCTGTCGCTCGGCTGCTGTCTGATCCCGTTCTGCGTGAACTCGTGCAAAGACGTTGAGCACATCTGTCCGAGCTGCAACCGAATGGTTGGCCGATTCCACCGTCTGTAATTCGGGGCGTCGGCACTTTTTAGATAATTCTGCCTATTTGGCAGTCGACTCATTACAGCTTCTTGTAACCTTTTTGATAACCTTTTTTGTTTTTACCCTAAATTATAATTTATTAATAAAGGTTCTCGGGGTATTCAGAGGAGTGCCAGGATACTCAGAGGAGTGCCAGGATACTCAGAGGAGTGCCAGGATATTCAGAGGAGTGCCAGGATACTCAGAGGAGTGCCAGGATACTCAGAGGAGTGCCAGGATACTCAGAGGAGTGCCAGGATACTCAGAGGAGTACCAGGATACTCAGCTACTCAGAGGAGTGCCAGGATACTCAGAGGAGTGCCAGGATACTAAGAGGAGTTCCAATGTACTCAGAGGAGTGCCAGGATACTCAGAGGAGTGCCAGGGTACTCAGAGGAGTGCCAGGATACTCAGAGGAGTGCCACGTTCTTTAAAGGAGTGCCAGGGTGTCCAGAGAAGTGCAAGGGTGTCCAGAGAAGTGCCAGGGTGTCCAGAGAAGTGCCAGGATGTCCAGAGAAGTGCCAGGATGTCCAGAGAAGTGCCAGGATACTCAGAGGAGTGCCAGGGTACTCAGAGGAGTGCCAGGATACTCAGAGGAGTGCCACGTTCTTTAAAGGAGTGCCAGGGTGTCCAGAGAAGTGCAAGGGTGTCCAGAGAAGTGCAAGGGTGTCCAGAGAAGTGCCAGGATGTCCAGAGAAGTGCCAGGATGTCCAGAGAAGTGCCAGGGTGTCCAGAGAAGTTCCAGGGTGTCCAGAGAAGTTCCAGGGTGTCCAGTGAAGTGCCAGGGTGTCCAGAGAAGTGCAAGGGTGTCCAGAGAAGTGCCAGGGTGTCCAGAGAAGTGCCAGGGTGTCCAGAGAAGTGCAAGGGTGTCCAGAGAAGTGCAAGGGTGTCCAGAGAAGTGCCAGGGTGTCCAGAGAAGTGCAAGGGTGTTCAGAGAAGTGCCAGGGTGTCCAGAGAAGTGCCAGGGTGTCCAGAGAAGTGCCAGGGTGTCCAGAGAAGTGCCCGGATTGTTTAAATGTTTTATTTCTTCCTCCGCACTCTATAATTCTTTTGTTACTGATAGATTTTGAAGTCATTGATATCCAATTTTACCTATAAATCATTGACGACGGGAATTAATCAGTGAACCAACTTATTCAGCTCTGCTATAAATTCCTATTTGACTCGTGCAAAATCTTCTTATATTTAATTAGCAGCAAAATATCTCTCTATTTTATATGCGTTACTGTCGATGACATCTCTAGTGCTATCTATTTCTGATCGCCTACTGATAGTAGACTGTAGTGTTTTATTTATTTTGGCCAAATATTATATTGGTTTGCTAAAAACAGTGAAATAATACTAGCGTGAATACTGAAAAACAGAGAAACAGCTTGCGTTGCTTGACTGCGCTACATGGCAAGTCTTATCAGCTGTGTCACCGCCTGTGACGCCTTGCACTGTACAGCGTATGCACAAGTGGTCTTAAAACCGCTCGTTCGCTCGGTTTGCAACGCAGCTAACATGCCATTTCCAACTGATTCCATGACTCTAAAAGCTTTGCTGCTTCTAACAGCAGCAGCAATCTCTGCAACAATAGCAGTAGCAGAAGCCGCGTATCCGGTATGCAGTCGTCAGCTGAGCAGTTGCAGCTGTCAGACCGCTGCTGGCGGCACCATCGACTTGTCACCTCTGGCGAAGGCAGCAGACTTTGCCTTTTCCGCCATGGGGCCTCAGCAGCCGTATAACTACCTGTACAACCCCTGCACAGGGCAGCGCTGCGACAGCAGCCAAGGAGACGCCGCGTCATGTCAGAGATCTACAGATAGGCGCTATGTGAGAATTAGAGTTGCTGCGTGCTGACTAGGAGAGGGTAGGGGAGAGTGGGTAGGGGAGAGAGGGTAGGGGAGAGAGGGTAGGGGAGACGGTAGGGGAGAGAGGGAAGGGGAGAGAGGGAAGGGGAGAGAGGGAAGGATAGAGATGGTAGGGGAAAGAGGGAAGGGGAGAGAGGGAGAGAGGGAAGGAGAGAGATGGTAGGGGAGAGAGGGAAGTGGAGAGAGGGAAGGGGAGAAAGGGAAGGGGAGAGAGGGAAGGAGAGAGATGGTAGGGGAGAGAGGGAGAGAAGGAAGGGGAGATAGGAAAGGGGAGAAAGGGAAGGGGAGAAAGGGAAGGAGAGAGGGAAGGGGAGAAAGGGAAGGGGAGAGAGGGAAGGGGAGAGAGGGAGAGAGGGAAGAAGAGAGGTGGTAGGGGAGAGAGGGAAGGAGAGAGATGGCAGGGGAGAGAGGGAAGTGGAGAGAGGGAAGGGGAGAAAGGGAAGGGGAGAAAGGAAAGGAGAGAGATGGTAGGGGAGAGAGGGAAGTGGAGAGAGGGAAGGGGAGAAAGGGAAGGGGAGAAAGGGAAGGGGAGAAAGGGAAGGGGAGAGAGGAAAGGAGAGAGATGGTAGGGGAGAGAGGGAGAGAAGGAAGGGGAGACAGGGAAGGGGAAAGAGGGAAGGGGAGAGAGGGAAGGGGAGAGAGGGAGAGGGCTGACTATCCCTCCAACACGGCTCGCCAACTGTCAGGAGTACCTGCTGGGCACCCAGTCGACAGCCCAGTTCTCCACGGAGCCGCAGGCGGGGCTCCAACTGACATACAGCGCCCTCTCCGGCGACGGCAAGCGCCGGTCAGCCCAGGTGCAGCTGGTCTGCGATCAGTCGGCCTCCGTGCCCAAATTCGAGGCTCTGGATGATGGCAGCGTTGGGCCGCAGTTGATTGTGTACAAAATGCGGCTGACCTCAAAGCACTGCTGCGAACAGTCCGGTGGAGGAGGCGGTGGCGGCGGCGGCGGCCTAAGCGGCGGCGACATCCTGCTGATTGTGTTCTTCTGCCTGGTGTTTGTCTACGTGGCTGGCGGCCTGGCTTTCAATGCGCTGGTGCGGAAGCTGCCAGTTTATCCTGATTCTGTGCCCAATAGAGAGTTCTGGCTGGCACTGCCGTTCCTTGTTCGGGACGGCTGCGTGTTTTCTTTCAATGGCGTTCGCAGCTTAGTGCGCGGAAGGGGAGGAAATAGCTATGAGAACATTTGATGATAAGTGATGGTTGAAATTCTGTGTTGCTACTTATGCGTTGTTTTTCTTGGGTCGGAGGTATTTGGGGTCGTTTTTATGGGGTGGATGGTTCATGGGTTGGAGGTTTCGTGGGGTGGAGTTTTTATGGGATGGATGATTCATGGGGTGGTTGGTTCATGGGGTGGTTGGTTTATGGGTTGGAGGTTTCGTGGGTGGAGTTTTTATGGGGTGGATGGTTCATGGGGTGGAAGTTTTATGGGGTGAAGGTTTTATGGGATGGAAATTTTATGAGGTGGAGGTTTTATGGGGTGGAGTTTTTTGGAGTGGATGGTTCATGGGGTGGAGGTTTTATTGGGTGGAAATTTTATGGGTGGAGGGATTTAGGTCAAATTAGTTTTAAGAAAGTTATATTTTTGTGCTTTTAATGCCTGATACTTTTTAGTTTTAGTGGTTTAGTATCAATTTTTTCGCTAATCTCTATTTAGTTCATCATGTTGTCTGAATTCACTGGACATTCTTCTGGGAGCTTCTCTTTGGACAATTTATGTTACTAGCGTATTATTGGCATTAACTAATGGCTCACGAATGGGCTGTCTGGGCGGCGACAGTACGCAACTGTTAAATTGAGATTTAGTTCGGATCAAACTGTCACTATGCTTTTAAAGTTATGTGAATCATATGTGAACTCACCGAAAGGCTTAAAGCGAAATAGAAATATACCGACCACTTAACTTTAATTGATTTTGAATTTATTAATTGACTTTACCCTGAACTGCACCATGAACTGCACCCTGAACTGCATCCTGAACTGCACCCTTAACTGCACCCTGAACTGCACCATGAACTGCACCCTGAACTGCACCCTGAACTGCACCCTGAACTGCACCATGAACTGCACCCTGAACTGCACCCTGAACTGCACCCTGAACTGCACCCTGAACTGCACCCTGAACTGCACCCTGAACTGCACCCTGAACTGCACCCTGAACTGCACCCTGAACTGCACCCTGAACTGCATCCTGAACTGCACCCTTAACTGCACCCTGAACTGCATCCTGAACTGCACCCTTAACTGCACCCTGAACTGCACCATGAACTGCACCCTGAACTGCACCCTGAACTGCACCCTGAACTGCACCCTGAACTGCACCCTGAACTGCACCCTGAACTGCACCCTGAACTGCACCCTGAACTGCACCCTGAACTGCACCCTTAACTGCACCCTGAACTGCACCCTGAACTGCACCCTGAACTGCACCCTGAACTGCACCCTGAACTGCACCCTGAACTGCACCCTGAACTGCACCCTGAACTGCACCCTGAACTGCACCCTGAACTGCACCCTGAACTGCACCCTGAACTGCACCCTGAACTGCACCCTGAACTGCACCCTGAACTGCACCCTGAACTGCACCCTGAACTGCACCCTGAACTGCACCCTGAACTGCACCCTGAACTGCACCCTGAACTGCACCCTGAACTGCACCCTGAACTGCACCCTGAACTGCACCCTGAACTGCACCATGAACTGCACCCTGAACTGCACCCTGAACTGCACCCTTAACTGCACCCTGAACTGCACCCTGAACTGCACCCTGAACTGCACCCTGAACTGCACCCTGAACTGCACCCTGAACTCTACACTGAACTGCACCCTGAACTGCACCCTGAACTCTACACTGAACTGCACCCTGAACTGAACCCTGAACTGCACCCTGAAATGACCGATAATCAGTAGATACTGAAAGCTGAGCTGACATAAAAAAGTGATCAGAGCATTAGTCAGACTCAGCTCCCAGATGAAGAGTGACTGAGAAGTACCCCAGCAACTTTAGCGAAAGTCAATAACTATCTGGTGATGCCAATATCCGCCAGTCATTGCTCTCAATGGGGTTGCCTATGAATAAAAATGCCATTAGCCCATATTATTGAAACTTGGCTGGGGAATGTGGGATCTGGGGGTCACCTCTGGATGGGTACAGGAGCTGCAGAGGCAGAAGTTCAGGGAGTGCTTAATAATATAAGCGGTCGAGGCACTCCACAATGCAATCCATCAATTCCGATTGCTTGCCGCGCCCCGCGCCGCCCCCTTCACGAGCTGATGGATAAATGCCGGGGAACTGTGTGAAAAATCCCCACCCATTATTTTCCGCGTCATGGACGACTTGATCAGAATGTCTGGGCTGGAGGCAATAAAGCTATCTTTCTAGAACTTTTTGGAAGTTTAATTAAAATACCGGTATGATCCAATATAGACTGCAGATGCAGACTCAAACTTGATTTCTGCATTTTTCTAAGTAAACTAATTTTCTATTCTCATTTACAGTCCAGAGAAGTTTTGGGAGTCCTTATTAAATAGTAGCTCAGCTTCCAATCCAGAGAGGTTTTAGGCGTCCCTGAACAATCAAAGGTTCAGCTTCCATTCCAAAAAGTTTTAGTAGTCCCTGAAAACCAAGTCCGAGAAAAGTTCCGCTGCCAGTCCAGATTTCAAACTAGAGGCATCCTTGGTCACGCCCAGTCACAGCGAGAGAGATGAGATGGATCAATCACGGTGGGCCAACCATGGGTGTTGCCAGCTCATGGGCCGGGATTTCAAACTGAGATAAGGCGGAACTGAAGAGTTTCTGACAAGCAGTTTGTAGCCGTGGGGCAGTTCTTGGAAGACTGAATTTAGAATGTGCTGGACAGACAGACAGACTGACAGTTGTGGGCCGGACAATTGAGGCGTATCGCAGAATAGATTGAGAAAAAAGTAAGAATATTTGAAATGACGGAATGTACTTTGCTAAGGAGAGGCTGAAACGTCTGAAGCTTTGAGGAGTTGGCTGAACTCAGGATTAAGAAATATGCACAGTTTCGGTAGGCACTTTTTCCTTCGAGGTGTTCCAAGGAACCTGGTGAAGCTAAGAGGGAAAAGAGAACGGTGAGATTGAGGAAAGGAGAGAGGGAGAGAGGAAGAGAGGGAGAGAGGGGAAGAGGGAGAGAGGGGGAGGGAAAGAGGGAGAGAGCGAGAGAGAGGAAGAGAGGGAGAGAGAGGGAGAGGGGGAGAGAGGGAGAGAGAGGGAGAGAGAGGGAGAGGGAGGGAGAGAGGAAGAGAGGGAGAGAGGGAGAGAGAGGGAGAGGGGGAGAGAGGGAGAGAGAGAGGGAGAGAGGGGAGAGGGGA
>NIVC01003038.1:30000-45000 GCA_002269645.1 Macrostomum lignano | reverse complement strand
CGGAAATCATTTTCCTAGAATCATTCTGTAGTTGGTTTGAATCGGAAATCATTTTCCTAGAATCATTCTGCAGTTGCTGTGAATCGGAAATCATTTTCCCAGAATCATTCTGCAGTTGCTGTGAATCGGAAATCATTTTCCCAGAATCATTCTGCAGTTGCTGTGAATCGGAAATCATTTTCCTAGAATCATTCTGTAGTTGCTGTGAATCGGAAATCATTTTCCTAGAATCATTCTGTAATTGCTTTGAATCGGAAATCATTTTCCTAGAATCATTCTGTAATTGCTTCGAATCGGAAATCATTCTACGAGTATAGCTGCTTTGAATAGGAAATCAGAAATAATTTTCCTAGAGCCCTGAGACACTGAATTGTAGACATTTCTGACACAAATTGCATCCCCTAAAAATTCATCCCAGGAAAACGATCTCCCAGCTGTTAACAATTGGGACACGGGATGAGGTGCAGGTGCGATCCAGCCGAGAGCCGGACTGACTCACTGCATCAATGCTTGGCACCCAGCTGTGACCCCATCAAGCAAACAAGGAAAATTGGGACGCCAATCCCCTTTTGTAGTCAGTGTCAGTTCCTTTGTGCTGTCTGAAGCTTTGAGGTTGCAAGCAACAGAAAATCCAACACCTCTTCTGTGCTGAATTGCAACTGAGAGGGTATTAAGTTGCAGCTGAGCTCCCCGGCTGGTTAATTCTGAGCACTCAGGCTTGAGCACAACTCAGCTCTGGCTTTTTAATTGGGAGGGGGCGAACCTGACAACTCGCAGTGGCATTCCTGACACTCCAAAAATGTTTGCGCAATCTGACACTGACTAATGACACACCTGACACTGACCACTGGCACACCTGACACTGACAAATGACACACCTGACACTGACAACTGGCACACCTGACACTGACAAAGGGCACACCTGACACTGACAACTGGCACACCTGACACTGACAACTGGCACACCTGACACTGACAACTGGCACACCTGACACTGACAAAGGGCACACCTGACACTGACAACTGGCACACCTGACACTGACAACTGGCACACCTAACACTGACAACTGGCACACCTGACACTGACAAATGACACACCTGACACTGACAAATGACACACCTGGCACTGACAACTGGCACACCTGACACTGACAAAGGGCACACCTGACACTGACAACTGGCACACCTGACACTGACTACTGGCACACCTGACACTGACAACTGGCACACCTGACACTGACAAAGGGCACACCTGACACTGACAACTGGCACACCTGACACTGACAAAGGGCACACCTGACGCTGACAAAGGGCACACCTGACACTGACAACTGGCACACCTGACACTGACAACTGGCACACCTGACACTGACAACTGGCACACCTGACACTGACAAATGACACACCTGACACTGACAAATGACACACCTGACACTGACAAATGACACACCTGACACTGACAAATGACACACCTGACACTGACAAATGACACACCTGACACTGACAACTGGCACACCTGACACTGACAAAGGGCACACCTGACGCTGACAAAGGTCACACCTGACACTGACAACTGGCACACCTGACACTGACAAATGACACACCTGACACTGACAAATGACACACCTGACACTGACAACTGGCACACCTGACACTGACAAAGGGCACACCTGACACTGACAACTGGCACACCTGACACTGACAACTGGCACACCTGACACTGACAAATGACACACCTGACACTGACAAATGACACACCTGACACTGACAACTGGCACACCTGACACTGACAAAGGGCACACCTGACGCTGACAACTGGCACACCTGACACTGACAACTGGCACACCTGACACTGACAAAGGGCACACCTGACGCTGACAAAGGGCACACCTGACACTGACAACTGGCACACCTGACACTGACAAAGGGCACACCTGACACTGACAACTGGCACACCTGACACTGACAAAGGGCACACCTGACACTGACAACTGGCACACCTGACACTGACAAAGGGCACACCTGACGCTGACAAAGGGCACACCTGACACTGACAACTGGCACACCTGACACTGACAACTGGCACACCTGACACTGACAACTGGCACACCTGACACTGACAAATGACACACCTGACACTGACAAATGACACACCTGACACTGACAAATGACACACCTGACACTGACAAATGACACACCTGACACTGACAAATGACACACCTGACACTGACAACTGGCACACCTGACACTGACAAAGGGCACACCTGACGCTGACAAAGGTCACACCTGACACTGACAACTGGCACACCTGACACTGACAAATGACACACCTGACACTGACAAATGACACACCTGACACTGACAACTGGCACACCTGACACTGACCACTGGCACACCTGACACTGACAAATGACACACCTGACACTGACAACTGGCACACCTGACACTGACAAAGGGCACACCTGACACTGACAACTGGCACACCTGACACTGACAACTGGCACACCTGACACTGACAACTGGCACACCTGACACTGACAAAGGGCACACCTGACACTGACAACTGGCACACCTGACACTGACAACTGGCACACCTAACACTGACAACTGGCACACCTGACACTGACAAATGACACACCTGACACTGACAAATGACACACCTGGCACTGACAACTGGCACACCTGACACTGACAAAGGGCACACCTGACACTGACAACTGGCACACCTGACACTGACAACTGGCACACCTGACACTGACAAATGACACACCTGACACTGACAAATGACACACCTGACACTGACAACTGGCACACCTGACACTGACAACTGGCACACCTGACACTGACAACTGGCACACCTGACACTGACAACTGGCACACCTGACACTGACAACTGGCACACCTGACACTGACAACTGGCACACCTGACACTGACAAAGGGCACACCTGACACTGACAACTGGCACACCTGACACTGACAAAGGGCACACCTGACACTGACAACTGGCACACCTGACACTGACAAAGGGCACACCTGACAATCTAAATTGCTCTAAGTTTTCTGAGCTGGAAAGGTCACTCGAAGGGTTGCTGGAGTCACCTGCATTGCATCTCCCCTCTCTCTTTGTCCCCCCAAAAGTTAGAACTGAGTCAGCGACAGTCTCAGAACTCAGCTGACGGCCAGCCAACAGCAATTGCACCTCATTTGTTTATTGGTCCGCTGAGGTGTGAAGGCAGTGAGCTTGAGGCTACGGTAAAAAAACTCATTGTTAAAAAAATCAATGAAGCGGAGTTGTGGAGGAATTTAACTCAAGAGTTTCTAAAAGACTGACGTGGATGGAAGCTGTTGTGTTGCCGTCTGTCTGTATAATTGCTTTTAAAGGGCTTAAAATATTGCGTGGTACCGCAGTCCTGACTGATGGCTTGTGCTGCCGCTCTCAAACAACTTCAAAAGTTGTAAAAGTTGTACAAAAGTAGGCAGTATAGATATTTGGGAATAGGGAGTAGGGAGTAAGGAGTGGGAGAGGGGAGTAGGGGGAGGGGAGTAGGGAGAGGGGAGTAGGGAGTGGGGAGTAGGGAGTGGGGAGTAGGGAGTAGGGAGTAGGAAGAGGGGAGTAGGGAGAGGGGAGTAGGGAGAGGGGAGTAGGGAGAGGGGAGTAGGGAGTAGGGATTAGGAAGAGGGGAGTAGGGAGAGGGGAGTAGGGGGAGGGGAGTAAGGGAGTAGGGCACAGGGAGTAGGGAAACGGGAAGTTAATTAAAGAATTAGTAATTGGATGAAGCAGAAGCGGCTGCAGATGGCAAGTATGGATGCAAAAAGGCAGAGCGGCACGGAGCGCAGAAGCACAGCGGCTGGAAGGCAGGTGTTCGAAGGCGAATGATCGCAAAGGATTAATTGCACCCCACAGTGAAGGATTGCATTTTTCACGCGGCGAATTCATGGTTGGGAGAATTTCAATCTTGGCTGTCTTTACTGGTAACTGGCACTGGAAACTGGGTCAGATTCTTTTACTGGCTTCCACTAGTAGACAAGAAACGGCAGAGAAAGGAATCCTGGGGCAGATCCCGCCGCACTAGCGGGGAAGCACTGCAGCACAGGCTGTCAACTGGACGAGAACCGTTCGCCTCTCCGGATGCAGGATGAGCGGGGGCAGAGCAAAGCAAATCCGCGCTCAGGGCGTGGCCCTTGTGCGAATGGGGATAATTCTCCCCTCCCCGATTCCCCAATGCCCTCCTACGTTCTGATCCGCCTTTTTTGTAATCGGACATTGGATTAATCAGCTTGGCGACTTTGCTGAGGGCGAGGCTTGCACTCCCGCTGAGCCTGGCATTCCTGATGGCGGCGCAGTGCGACTTTTGATTTCTGAAAAGTACATCTTCTTGAATTAATGACTGAATGGCTGAATCAAGCACTTGGTGTGATCTTTGTTGCATTCCAGTTGTCTCCAATGTGTCTGTCTTAGTGCCTGTCCTAGTGTCTGTCTTAGTGTGTGTCCTAGTGTGTGTCCTAGTGTCTGTCTTAGTGCCTGTCTTAGTGCCTGTCCTAGTGCCTGTCCTAGTGTCTGTCTTAGTGCCTGTCTTAGTGTCTGTCTTAGTGCCTGCCTTAGTGCCTGTCTTAGTGCCTGTCCTAGTGCCTGTCCTAGTGTCTGTCTTAGTGCCTGTCTTAGTGCCTGTCCTAGTGCCTGTCCTAGTGTCTGTCTTAGTGCCTGTCTTAGTGTCTGTCTTAGTGCCTGTCCTAGTGCCTGTCCTAGTGTCTGTCTTAGTGTCTGTCTTAGTGCCTGTCCTAGTGTCTGTCTTAGTGTGTGTCCTAGTGCCTGTCTTAGTGCCTGTCTTAGTGCCTGTCCTAGTGTGTGTCCTAGTGCCTGTCTTAGTGCCTGTCTTAGTGCCTGTCCTAGTGTGTGTCTTAGTGCCTGTCTTGGTGCCTGTCTTAGTGCCTGTCTTAGTGTGTGTCCTAGTGCCTGTCTTAGTGCCTGTCTTAGTGCCTGTCTTAGTGCCTGTCTTAGTGTGTGTCCTAGTGCCTGTCTTAGTGCCTGTCTTAGTGCCTGTCCTAGTGTGTGTCCTAGTGCCTGTCCTAGTGTCTGTCCTAGTGCCTGTCTTAGTGTGTGTCTTAGTGCCTGTCTTAGTGCCTGTCTTAGTGTCTGTCCTAGTGTCTGTCCTGGTGTCTGTCCTAGTGTCTGTCTTAGTGTCTGTCTTAGTGCCTGTCTTAGTGTCTGTCTTAGTGTCTGTCTTAGTGCCTGTCTTAGTGTCTGTCCTAGTGTCGGTCCTAATGCCTGTCTTAGTGTCTGTCTTAGTGTCTGTCCTAGTGTGTGTCCTAGTGCCTGTCCTAGTGTGTGTCCTAGTGTCTGTCTTAGTGCCTGTCCTAGTGCCTGTCTTAGTGTCTGCCCTAGTGCCTGTCCTGGTGTCTGTCCTAGTGTCTGTCTTAGTGCCTGTCTTAGTGTGTCTTAGTGCCTGTCTTAGTGCCTGTCTTAGTGTCTGTCCTAGTGTCTGTCCTGGTGTCTGTCCTAGTGTCTGTCTTAGAGTCTGTCTTAGTGCCTGTATTAGTGTCTGTCTTAGTACCTGTCCTAGTGTCTGTCCTAGTGCCTGTCTTGGTGCCTGTCTTAGTGTCTGTCTTAGTGTCTGTCCTAGTGCCTGTCTTAGTGCCTGTCTTGGTGCCTGTCTTAGTGTCTGTCTTAGTGTCTGTCCTAGTGTCTGTCTTAGTGCCTGTCTTAGTGTCTGTCCTAGTGCCTGTCTTAGTGTCTGTCCTAGTGCCTGTATTAGTGTCTGTCTTAGTACCTGTCTTAGTACCTGTCCTAGTGCCTGTCCTAGTGTCTGTCCTAGTGTCTGTCTTAGTGCCTGTCTTAGTGTGTGTCTTAGTGCCTGTCTTAGTGCCTGTCTTAGTGTCTGTCCTAGTGTCTGTCCTGGTGTCTGTCCTAGTGTCTGTCTTAGTGTCTGTCTTAGTGCCTGTATTAGTGTCTGTCTTAGTACCTGTCCTAGTGTCTGTCCTAGTGCCTGTCCTAGTGCCTGTCTTAGTGCCTGTCTTGGTGCCTGTCTTAGTGTCTGTCTTAGTGTCTGTCCTAGTGCCTGTCTTAGTGTCTGTCCTAGTGTCTGTCTTAGTGTCTGTCTTAGTGTCTGTCCTAGTGTCTGTCCTAGTGCCTGTCTTAGTGTCTGTCCTAGTGCCTGTCTTAGTGTCTGTCCTAGTGCCTGTCTTAGTGTCTGTCCTAGTGCCTGTCTCAGTGTCTGTCTTTATATATTTCTGTCCCAGCCGGCCTTACTCCAGTATTCAGCAGTCAGAAATTTCCAAACAACGCCCAAATCCGGCCAGAAAGCCGGTCTGAAGAAAGCGGACAGGCAAATAAATAAGAACGGCAATTAAAGGACGCCCCAGCATCCCCCCATCATCAGGCAACCAAGCTGAAGATTCCACACCCAGCCCTGACTTTGGCTTCTCCTCTTGTGATGCAGTCTCAGAGGCTGGAGGGCGGCGCCTCCTGGGCTGGCTGGGCGGCTGCAAACAGAAAAAGAAACTGAAGGGAAGAGCAAAAGCAAAAGCAGCAGCCTGAAAAGAAGCTGCGGAGACGGTCGGAGGAACTGCTCACATTAGGGGCCATCTGAGAGGGGACGATTGGGGGAAGATGAGGAAGCGACCCGCGAGCCATGGAGTGCTGGAGAAGTCTGGAGAGGTTGAAAACGGATCCAAAAAAAGTGAACACTCCGCAATAGTTTTGAAGGTGGATCGGGCAGACTATTGGCGACTTAGTTCAACAGGAAAGGTGAAATATCTGGACTCTCGGGTGCTCAGTTTATTGACTTTCAACTTTCTGAATTATTTATTTCGCTTCTAGCAAAATGAGGAAACTTCCTCTCCGGACACCTGGGGTTAGTAATCCATGGCGGCTGAGGGACGAACTGCCATGCAGGATGGGATGGGGATTGTGAGGATTCGCTGAGCGGCTGGGAGGTGAGTTGGCCTTCCTCAGAAAAGAGGACAAGATAAAAGCAAACGGAGCTGAGTGCTGGGCTCAGCCTCCGCCATCTTACTTAGCGGACTTTGACAGCTGACTGCTCAGCATGCCTGGACCGCTGTTATTAGCCCTGCTGATGCTGCCGGGAGCTCTGGTCAGCCGGGCAACGGCACTGCTGCCCCGCCGTCAGCAACGCCAAGCAGCAACCAGAGCATTCTCCTAGAAGCCTACCAAGTTGTCGCGCTGAATTTTCAATACCGACGCCACGAGTGGGCCTTCGCCTCGGTGAAGTACAGCGGATTTCTGCAGTTCTTCGCCAACAACTGGCGCCTCGTGGCCAGGTTCGGTGGCACCTTCCAGTACGACGGTTCGTCCTACTACAGCCGCTGGAACTGGGAGGAGGCCCTGGACAACCTGGTGGCCTACCTGGAGGACCTGGAGCTCTACCACCGGGTCTATCGACACCTGACCGTCCGACCGCGGCTCCGGGCCGAGCTGCTGCACCGCCATCCTCAGCTTCAACCGGTGGTGGACGAGTTTCTTGAATTCATGGCCAAGCGAGATTCTGCCGGCCAGCAGGCTACCGGATATCCAGGTTACCTGTCAACTACCGGTGGTAGATACCGGTTGCTAACCGGATTGGCTGGCGCCGGGTGCAGCAGCGGAACTTGGCGCGAGTTGGCCGATGCAGCTCGGAGGCTGCTGGACTCCGCAAGGCGGATTGTGGCGGCCACCGTGGGCCAAACTGACGCCATTCTGCACGCCTGGCCGAGCCGGCCAAATCCGGACAGTTTGGTTGCCATAGTAACCAACTATACGGAACTTTCTAAGTTGGCTTGGGATCGGATGCCCAGAATGGCGGCCAAGACCGGAACTGGCACGCCGTTGGAATGCCGAACTTCCGGTGAGCGCGCTGGAGTTTGAGAGCTTCTGTTTTTTAATACCAGTGGATCATCGGCCGAACCAGTAGATTTTTTATGGCTTGTGAACTAATCTGTAATTGCATATCTATAGATCAGCAATGGCATGCCTATAGTTCTGTAATAGAATCTCAATAGATCAGCAATGGCATCAATATAGATCTATATAGGCATATCTATAGATCTGTAATGGTGTATCTATAGATCTGCATGGTGTATCTATAGATCTGTAATGATGTATAAATAGATCTTTGCTTAAAGTTTTAGATAATGAAATACCCGAATGCATTCTGAATGACACGCCAGAGCTTCGCCTCCCCCCAATTCCAGTTGGGAATTTTTCCCAATCAAACGTGACGGAAGCAGCGGCCTGGGTCAGTAGGCAGGTGCTGGGTCACGTGCTGCTGTACCTGCGCAGTCTGCAGAAACAGGCGGACGCCAGATTTGCTCACCTGACGGAGTTCCAGACGGCCGCACTGAACGACTTCTACTGTCGAGTGATTCGCGAGGATGTCGACAAGAGCGTGGAGTTGCACCTCGAACCACGGGAGATGGCAGAGCTGCAGCAGCTGCTGGACGCGTGCAAAACGGTTCGCTCAAAGAGAGCCACCGCCTTCTCGGAGCTCGACACTCTGTGGCGCAGCTTGAGGCTGGAAATCTGGAGGGAGTACTCAGCGTTTCAGCAGTATTCGAATAGGGTACCTGCCATTCTGAGAGCCAAGGCCGTTTCTAAGGTTTGCCAATCTCCTGTAGGTGCGCTCATTTATAACCCTGACTATAAGACGGCTGATAGACCATGAGATGACGGATAGACCATGAGATGACGGATAGACCATGAGATGACGGATAGACCATGAGATGACGGATAGACCATGAGATGACGGATAGACCACAAGATGACGGATAGACCACAAGATGACGGATGACCATGAGATGACGGATAGACCATGAGATGACGGATAGACCATGAGATGACGGATAGACCACAAGATGACGGATGACCATGAGATGACGGATAGACCATGATATGACGGATAGACCATGAGATGAGACGGATAGACCATGAGATGACGGATAGACCATGAGATGACGGATAGACCATGAGATGAGACGGATAGACCATGAGATGAGACGGATAGACCATGAGATGACGGATAGACCATGAGATGACGGATAGACCATGAGATGACGGATAGACCATGAGATGACGGATAGACCATGAGATGACGGATAGACCATGAGATGAGACGGATAGACCATGAGATGACGGAAAGACCATGAGATGACGGATAGACCATGAGATGACGGATAGACCATGAGATGACAGATAGACCATGAGATGACAGATAGACCATGAGATGACAGATAGACCATGAGATGACGAATAGACCATGAGATGACAGATAGACCATGAGATGACGAATAGACTATGAGATGACGGATAGACCATGAGATGACGAATAGACCATGAGATGACAGATAGACCATGAGATGACGAATAGACCATGAGATGACGGATAGACCATGAGATGACAGATAGACCATGAGATGACAGATAGACCATGAGATGACGGATAGACCATGAGATGAGACGGATAGACCATGAGATGACGGAAAGACCATGAGATGACGGATAGACCATGAGATGACGGATAGACCATGAGATGACAGATAGACCATGAGATGACAGATAGACCATGAGATGACAGATAGACCATGAGATGACGAATAGACCATGAGATGACAGATAGACCATGAGATGACGAATAGACTATGAGATGACGGATAGACCATGAGATGACAGATAGACCATGAGATGACAGATAGACCATGAGATGACGAATAGACCATGAGATGACGGATAGACCATGAGATGACAGATAGACCATGAGATGACAGATAGACCATGAGATGACAGATAGACCATGAGATGACAGATAGACCATGAGATGACGGATAGACCATGAGATGACAGATAGACCATGAGATGACGGATAGACCATGAGATGACGGATAGACCATGAGATGACGGATAGACCATGAGATGACGGATAGACCATGAGATGACGGATGGACCATGAGATAGACCATGAGATGACGGATAGACCATGAGATGACGGATAGACCATGAGATGACGGATAGACCATGAGATGACGGATAGACCATGAGATGACGGATAGACCATGAGATGAGACGGATAGACCATGATATGACGGATGGACCATGAGATAGACCATGAGATGACGGATAGACCATGAGATGAGACGGATAGACCATGAGATGAGACGGATAGACCATGAGATGAGACGGATAGACCATGAGATGACGGATAGACCATGAGATGACGGATAGACCATGAGATGAGACGGATAGACCATGAGATGACGGATAGACCATGAGATGAGACGGATAGACCATGAGATGAGACGGATAGACCATGAGATGAGACGGATAGACCATGAGATGAGACGGATAGACCATGAGATGACGGATAGACCATGAGATGAGACGGATAGACCATGAGATGAGACGGATAGACCATGAGATGAGACGGATAGACCATGAGATGAGACGGATAGACCATGAGATGACGGATAGACCATGAGATGACGGATAGACCATGAGATGACGGATGGACCATGAGATGACGGATAGACCATGAGATGAGACGGATAGACCATGAGATGAGACGGATAGACCATGAGATGAGACGGATAGACCATGAGATGAGACGGATAGACCATGAGATGAGACGGATGGACCATGAGATGACGGATAGACCATGAGATGAGACGGATAGACCATGAGATGAGACGGATAGACCATGAGATGACGGATAGACCATGAGATGAGACGGATAGACCATGAGATGAGACGGATAGACCATGAGATGAGACGGATAGACCATGAAATGACGGATAGACCATGTCGCCAATCCCCACCTGCCCGAACCCGAAGGTCGCGCTGCCGGCAGTTGTCGTGCTTGGGCTGGCCCTCAACGGCCTGATCATCGCTCATTTCGCACGCAGCCGCCCGGCCCGCCAGGTGGGCCGCAACCTGCTCATCGGCCTGCTAGCGTGCTTCGACAGTCTGATCCTGGCGACCTCCTGTCTGGTGCTGTTCACCGATCGCTACATGGAGCACGACCAGGACTTGAAGCCGGGACCCGGGTCCGATCTGTGGTGCAAATTCCAAGCCTACCTGCTCAACCTAGCCGTGGAGTCGTCAGCTTTCATCGTAGTGATCCTTAGCGTCGAGCGCTTCCTGGCCGTGTACTCGTTGTTCCGCCGACACCCGGACCCACAGCAGCAGGCGCAGGGGCAGCAGGCACACAAAGAGCTGCCCAGACGCAAGCTGTCAATCATGGCCCTGTGCGCGTTCTGCTTTGCCTGCATCTTCAACTGCATGCTCATCATCGGTGACGAGGCGGCGGCCCCCGCCAAGTCAACAGTCGGCAGGCAGTGCGTGCACTACGTACGGCTGCACAACTTCGCTGCCAACCTGGCCTACGTCACTCAGGTGAAGCCGTTGCTCAACGCCCTGGTAAGAAGTTTGCTGCCCTACAGCCTGGTCTGCCTGCTGAGCCTCGCCACCTGCTGGCTGCTGTTCAAGAAAGGCGCCTACCAGAGCCTGCACCAGTGCCAGGCCGAGGAGCTCCAGCAGCAGCAGCTGCGCCATCCTCAGCAGCATCAGGAGGCCGATTCCGACACGACCGACTCGATGTCATTGGCCGGCAGTCAGCTGAGCCGGGCTTTCGGCCAGTTGGGCCTCGCCTTCGCCTACCTGGTGCTGACCGCGCCAGCTCCCGTGGTGTACACCCTGTTCATGACCGCCCACGCCGACAGGCTGAAGGTCCGCCTGGCCAACGGTCTGTACGACGAAGCCGATCCGGCGTTTCGCTCGCACTGGGCCCGCATCGGCCGGCTCACGGTGGCTCAGTACGCCACCGAGTACGCGCTGGTGCCGCTCAGCGCCGCCACCGTCAACTTCTGCGCCCTCTGCCTGTCCGACGCCGGATTCCGGCGCTTCCTGACTCGGTCGATTCTTCGACAGGCGCCGGCGCGGAGACAGCGAGAGCAGCTCCAACCGATTGTACCCGACGACTGGGAGCAGACGGAGATCATCTGAGATGACGGGGCTGCGTCACTTGTTATGCCTTTTTAACGGATTTTATCTGTCTGATTAGCGGGGTTGTTTGTGAAATTTTAATTTGTGCTTTTTTTTAACTCTGTGGCATTGAGAACCCCAGCGCCCCAATCTCCGGCGCCCCAAACCCCGGCGCCTCCAATCCCCCACGACCCAAACCCCCCTAAACTCCTAAACTCCGGCGACCCGGCGTCCCGAACCTTGGCGCCACAACCCGAACCTTGGCGCCACAACCCGAACCTTGGCGCCACAACCCGAACCTTGGCGCCACAACCCGAACCTTGCGCCACAACCCGAACCTGGCGCCACAACCCGAACCTTGGCGCCCCCTGGTATGCCGCAGCTTCCCAGCATCATCAGACTTGTCTATTTCTTCAGGCAACCTCCCCCCCAGAAACTCAGCATATTAAACTTGCACTGTTTTTGGTCAATCAACTCAACCTATGAAAAACATTGATCAAATATCACAGTAAAATCGATAACTTAGACGGACAGTCTGATTAATAAAACTAGTGTCCTGCACACAAAAATGATTTGATTTTTTATCAGTAATGTTTCTACAATTCGTTTTCTAAAATCAATAAGATGTCTGATTAGTCAGGAAATGCTCTACCTAGTTAGCTCTGGGAGTTGACTCAGAGAGGGTCCCCCTAAACCTTTGAGCCAATGAGCTCTCAGACTGCAAGTAACTATGGCAGCTCTTGACTGAGGCACCACCGACAGCTACTGGGCTCGTAAAAGAAGATGGACAGCCGCGGCGCCAAATCGACAACCCAGATTTTGAGTCCCTGGGGAGCAACAAGCTCTGCTCTGCCCACCCCCAAGCCTGCCATCACTTCTGCTTCATCAACCCCCTACCCAGCCTCTGAGGTCCTAAAAATGACTCATTGAGTCCTACTAGCTGTGAAGGGAATATTCTCCCCTGAGTATTGACTAAATATAAATGCTCAGGATTGGTCCTTCATTCCCCCATTGGTCCCCATGATTTTCTTAGGGGAAAGTCAGCTGACCCCTTTGACCCTCCTGTATCCGGCATTGGGTAGTTCTGCTTATGACCCCCATGGTTTTCTCAGGGAAAGTCAGCTGACCCCTTTGACCCTCCTGTATCCGGCATTGGGTAGTTCTGCTTATGACCCCCATGGTTTTCTCAGGGAAAGTCAGCTGACCCCTTTGACCCTCCTGTATCCGGCATTGGGTAGTTCTGCTTATGACCCCCATGGTTTTCTCAGGGAAGGTCAGCTGACCCCTTTGGCCCTTCTGTATCGGGCATTGGCTATAGAACTGCGAAGTGGAAGAAAGAGAAGAGATGCATGGGGTTGGTGAATATTGCATTTCGCGGCACCTCGGCCGATGGGGAGAGGCTGATGGCTGATGATGTAATCCGGCGCTGCCAGAGCGCAACG
The DNA here is from genome assembly GCA_002269645.1 of Macrostomum lignano. Lineage (NCBI taxonomy): Eukaryota > Metazoa > Platyhelminthes > Macrostomidae > Macrostomum > Macrostomum lignano. The sequence continues at coordinate 31,592 of NIVC01003038.1, read as the reverse complement.
CTAATAGTATGTGCTGTGGGAGTCAAAGGCAGTCCTGATTGCCAAGCAAGGGCTAAGGGCTGAGGGGAGTGGGTAAAAGGAAATTAATGAAAAATAGGGACGGCCCAGGGACGGCTAACGCAGAAAGATGGGATTTCCGTTCCGGAAATCACACGAGAGTTGGAAAAATTTTGGGGAGAATATTTTGGAGTGGCAGAGAGTGAGGGGGATTTGAGGTGTTTGATAGGCTGGGTAGAAAGGGAAGGGATCATAGATGCAGGGAGTTGAGATGCAGGGAGTTGAGATGCAGGGAGTTGAGATGCAGGGAGTTGAGATGCAGGGAGTTGAGATGCAGGGAGTTGAGATGCAGGGAGTTGAGATGCAGGGAGTTGAGATGCAGGGAGTTGAGATGCAGGGAGTTGAGATGCAGGGAGTTGAGATGCAGGGAGTTGAGATGCAGGGAGTTGAGATGCAGGGAGTTGAGATGCAGGGAGTTGAGATGCAGGGAGTTGAGATGCAGGGAGTTGAGATGCAGGGAGTTGAGATGCAGGGAGTTGAGATGCAGGGAGTTGAGATGCAGGGAGTTGAGATGCAGGGAGTTGAGATGCAGGGAGTTGAGATGCAGGGAGTTGAGATGCAGGGAGTTGAGATGCAGGGAGTTGAGATGCAGGGAGTTGAGATGCAGGGAGTTGAGATGCAGGGAGTTGAGATGCAGGGAGTTGAGATGCAGGGAGTTGAGATGCAGGGAGTTGAGATGCAGGGAGTTGAGATGCAGGGAGTTGAGATGCAGGGAGTTGAGATGCAGGGAGTTGAGATGCAGGGAGTTGAGATGCAGGGAGTTGAGATGCAGGGAGTTGAGATGCAGGGAGTTGAGATGCAGGGAGTTGAGATGCAGGGAGTTGAGATGCAGGGAGTTGAGATGCAGGGAGTTGAGATGCAGGGAGTTGAGATGCAGGGAGTTGAGATGCAGGGAGTTGAGATGCAGGGAGTTGAGATGAACTCGAGCAGAGCATCATGGGGTAGCAGTTTTAGAATTCAAGAATTAGACACAGAAAGCAGGCAGGAAAGCTGCGAACTCAAATCAAAGCAGGAAGTGAGGCGGAGCAGGAGCAGCAGAGAGGACGGGCAGGAGGCGGCAGATAAAGGTGAGTCGATGGAGAATCGAAAAAAGGGGGGAAAGGAAACTGGGGTAGGGCAAAGGGATCAGCGAGGCGTGAGAGCGGCATTGGGAAAGCGCCTCTTCTAGTAGCTGGCGGATGAAAGCAAAAAAGACAGACCCTAGCGGGATCCATTACAGTGCAATTTCACCTATCATCTGCTTTAGCATGCAGTTCACCAGCAGCCCTGCTTGTACGGGACAAGTGAGTGAATTGATTTTCCCGCTGGTTGCTCCAACTCGAGCTCCTAGCATCGATTGCATCTCTACAAACTGATTTCTCTCAGTCTCCGAGAGCTCTTTGATTGGTCTTCTTTGGCTGGATTGCTCACCGGCTTCTGTAGTTATTTGACCTCTTTGATGCTGCATCAATCAAATGCGTGCACTTCATATTTTTGTTTACTCCTGGGGACGAGAAACTTTGACGAGTATTTTGGGAACGGATTGGCTGCTTTGA
>NIVC01003038.1:25000-27500 GCA_002269645.1 Macrostomum lignano | reverse complement strand
AATTTCTCTATTTCCATTGCGCGGGCGCGTAATATCAACTACCGTCCGATAATCTATAGCCATCCAATGAGACAAAAAATGCGGGGTAGTTTACAGCAGTTCCTCAGTTGTCATAACAAAATAAAATAAGCGCGGGTTGAAGCAAAGCAGCAAAGCGGCAGCTTTCAGCACTCAGTTCCGTCTTTGGCCAAGGCAAAAATGACGCCATTCTGCAGCGTGATCTTGAGCGCTCTACTCGCCTGCGCGACTGGCAGAATTGTTCGACTCAGCTACGTAGGCTGTTACATTGACTACGCAGGTGCTAGCAGAGACTTAAGGGGCCTATCAACAATAACCAGCATTGGCGATTACAGCACTACCGATTCTGGAGTAGTCAGCAACACCGATATGACGCACGAGCTCTGTAGCGGCATCTGCTCAATCGGCGGTTATCGCTACTTTGGCGTCGGTCTAAGCACTTATTGTTTCTGCGACAACTCTTACGGACGTAATGGAGCGAGCGCTGACTCGGACTGCAACAGTGTGTGCTCGGGCAACTCGGCCCAGAAGTGCGGAGGCCCCTACAGGAACTCCATCTACGCTATCGAGTATCCTTGTGAGCAGTAGTTTCAGTAATACGAGCTGGTAGCTATTCATATTGCCCTTAGCAACCAAGATTTGCAGTAAATTTTGAACGCATTGAGCGCACCTGTGCCGACAATGCCAAACTAGATCAAATGCTAATTCATTAACAGTAGAGCTAGCAAGAGGGGAGATTCTCCTCCCTCCTGACGCCGGAACGGAGCAACGCATGCAGGTACACGAAATTCAAAAAATGTCAGGGGGGTGGGAATTCCCCCCCCCCAATTGGTAGTTCGACGGGCGGAAAATGGCTTGGCATTCCTACTGTTGACAGCTGAATAAATCACTAAATGCTAGAATGCCAAATTTGCAGATAACAAAACGTTCACGAAGATCGACAGACCGGCTAAGACAGTAGTCACCGCCAATACGACTTACTGGACCGTCACTGCTAGAAACGACATTCTTTGCTTGGCCGAGTGCGAGATCAATGTTGATTGCCAGGCTGTGATTCACAATGAGCAGCAGTGCCTCCTGCTCAGGTTTGCCTATCCATCGACCAGCCTAAACAGCACGACTGGAGACTATTATTCTCGTGGCTGAATTGCTGAGCAGCGTCAGCGTCATGATGAAGCTACTGATGACGATACATCTGACGCCAACAATGTCCGACTGATGAACATTGATAAAAGAACACTATTCTATCTGAAGCTGACTCAAAGTTCACTCAAGTTTCCTTTTATTTATAAATATGTGTACTAACAGTGGTAAACAGTTGCTGTCTTTTAATTTTCTTAGTTAAATATTTGTTACTTTGATATCTTGAGCAAGTGGCACAACACTACTATGGACTGTTAAAAATAGTTAATAATTTCCCGATAAATCGGCTTACCTGATCCATGGTACTTGAGACACAAACTTTACTCAACTGTCGTATTTACCATTGCCCTCATGTTATCCGATATATATTTTCTCCAGTAAAACTGATAACAATTATGATGCATAAACGCCTAAGCCCCGTTGTCGGGGTTTTTTTTGCCAAAATCATGCTAAACGAAATAAAAGATATAAATAAGCACTAGATGAACATCCAAACTTGACGATGCAGCAGCAGCGCATCTAACTTGCCATTGTAATTTTTTTCCTATAAAATTCAATGACGTCAAACTCCTGCAATACGGCCAGGTGAGGTAACGCTGGACAAGCACGGATGAGAATATTCTCTCTCTCTCCCAAGCCCCACGCCCTAAAGACAACTAATCCCAAATTTGGCATGGTAAAAAACTTTTAGTTGATTAGTTTTTTCTAGATCCTAACACAGGCATATGTGAGCGTAAAATTATTCAAGCAATAGCTCATGTTGTGAGCGCTATAGGTTTATGAATAAATTGACTAGAGCATTTTGCAGCCTATTCAACCTTGCGGACATCCAATTTAGTCCTCTGTAGCCATGGATGAATAATATAACTAGATATAGCTCAGAAGCTCAGAATCATAAAGGCAATATTTCCGAAATCATGGCACACCAGCCCGTCATGGACTCCAACAATCAAAGTAATTAATGAAAAAATGAACAGTTGGAGTCAAATAAAAACATGTACAGTATCACAACTTCATTTGTATTCAAGTTTGCTTTCAGGCAAAACGGCAACTTCTAGTGGTCCTTGAGTTTACCATAGACATGTTGCCTTGCCGGCAGAAGCTTATTTCTCTATGGGCTGCCTAATTGAAGTCACTTTTACCAAAATCTAAAGGGTCGCTTTCACGGGTCGCTTTCACAAGCCCTAAATTTCACAACGTCGCAAGACACAAACTTTCATAAGCTCTAAATTTCATAAACCCTAATTTTCACATCGTCAAAAAGTTGTGCACAGTATTTCATAAGCTCTAAATTTCACAACGTCGAAAAACACTATGGAGATACAATCTTTCACAAGAC
>NIVC01003038.1:0-20000 GCA_002269645.1 Macrostomum lignano | reverse complement strand
CACAATGATGGACCCTTGAGTTCATTCGACTCGTTTATTCTGAAACTTTATTTGTAGCTCTTAAGTCTTAATATCATTGACTGAAGTCGCAATCATGACGCATATTGCTATGTGCCTAAATAAAGAAGTTTATTGTGTTTTATTTGATTGTAGGTCTGTCTGTCTGGTGACGGGTGCAAACGAGTTATTTACATTATCTTTACAAATACAAAGCTATATTTTATAGAATTCAATTTTGTTTGTATTATTTTACAAATTCTTTAAATCCTGTAACTCCAGTCTAGTTTAATTGTATTAAACTCTGGCTCTGGTTGGCTTGGCTTAGGCCCTATATTTTTTGCTCTATTTTATCATTTTTAAGGTTATTAGAAAAATATTAACTTTTCATATAACCCTTAATGGCCTTATCATTATGGTCTTTTATAATCACTTATAATTATTAAAGTTAGGGTAAGATATCATCAACCAAATATGAAAGTGTCATTTTTTGACATTCTCGCATAGAAAGCAAAAAAAGTTTTATATGTAATGTAATAAAATAAAACTGCCCCAAAGTTGTTCAAAACATTTTTTCTTTCCAATTAATGTTCGCTTTAGTTTATTGCACAAGTAGAAAAAAGTTATTAATGATTTTATCTAAAAACCAAATGATGATTCTAGGGTATCTTTAAACCCTTAATGAAAAGTTTTATATTTTCTAATAAATATCCTTGGCTTACCTTATCTTAAAATGATAAAATATATAATTACAAGGGTTATATGAAAAGTATTAGGCCTAAATATTTTCTAATAACCTTAGATGATAGAAATAAAAAATATAAAACTTTGTAAATTTTAAGCCTATTCTTTGGTAGGTCTATCTTTTTTATTTGAAACATATAGGTCCTATTATTAATATTAGTCTCTAAATGGCAAACATTTTGGCATTCCTTTGGTTTACAATCATTTTTCCACCCACATTTTGGTTTACAATCCATGTATTTTTTAAGTGATCATTGTATGCTTGAAATAAACATAAAATTGTTAAACTGAGCTTATATATCTTCTTTGGTTCGCAATCATTTAAATAGAAGCAATACATGCAAATGATTGTGAACGAAAGCTAGTGTGTATATAACAGGGGTTTTGGTATTCTACAAGCATTATCTGAAATTGATCACTATCTTAATAAATATATATGCTAGGGCCTAGCTTTGGTTCACAATCATTTACATATATTGCTTTCATTTAAATGATATATATTGAAGTTGAGGGGGTGTCAAAGATATGTAGTCACATTGACACTCTATTCCCTGCATGCTACCCCCCTCTCAGCTTCAGTTTACAATCATATAAATGAAAGCAATACATGTAAATGATCTATTTTTTTTCTAAAATTAACAAACAGACAACAAAATACAGCTTTCACAAAGATAGCTGACATTTCACCTAACTAGAAAATATTTCCAAGACAGCAAGCATCCCCCCAGATAGCAAGTACCCCTTCCAAAAGTAAGCAACCACATATAGCAAGCACCTCCTAATGCTTGTAGTAAGCATCCACCTAGATACTAAGCATAACCCCAGATAGTATATATCTGCAAATAGCAAGTATCCCCCAAATATTATTGAAGCATCACCTAAATAGCAAGCATCCTACAGATAGCAAGCATCCCCCAGATATTTTCAAAGCTTAATTGTTAAGACTTTTTTAGTATCAATAGATATAAACAAAATATTACCATTGACTGTTTTGCTTGCACTGGCTAGTTAAATAGTAGGCTATGGTGGTTAAAATATATCATATACATGATTTTTGGTTGCTCAATAGATCTGATAACCTTCTAGGATCAAATAGAACCAAACTATCTCCATATATAATTTTGCCACTTTAGTTTAACTTCCTACTAATATTGCTACAAGTTGGAGGTACACATGGCAACCTAGAAATTCTATTAGTCATTAGTAAGAAAAATTGCAACCTACTTTGTATGGACCTTATAGGTTAAAGTCTTTAGTCAAGATCTTGTAGATTGAGTCATTGAATACCCCAATTTTCTGCAAGCTATTATGTAGTTAGTCAATAGTCCTACAGCATGGCAATTTACTAGATTGTCAATCTAAGTACTCATTAGTCTTTTAAATTTATTTATTAGAAATATTAATAATAAATATATTTTGTTATCAATTTAATGCATTTCTAAGAATGATATATTAATAGAATTCTCTACAACTGTTATTATGTTCACTTTAATTGAAAGTCATTAAACTATGTATTATTTCACTGGGATCCAATGCTTAGTCTGGTCCATCACTGGGATCCATTCAGCACCTTCAGTCTGGTCCATCACTGGGATCCATTCAGCACCCTCAGTCTGGTCCATCACTGGGATCCATTCAGCACCCTCAGTCTGGTCCATCACTGGGATCCATTCAGCACCCTCAGTCTGGTCCATCACTGGGATCCATTCAGCACCCTCAGTCTGGTCCATCACTGGGATCCATTCAGCACCCTCAGTCTGGTCCATCACTGGGATCCATTCAGCACCCTCAGTCTGGTCCATCACTGGGATCCGACACTCACTGGGGTCCCTGCTATCAAGGATTGACTATGTCCAGCAACTTTCAGGATCGCAATCTACAATCATACTATCAAGCGGGCCAGCTAGGCGAAGGCCTTAAGCAACTGTTCTTTAACAGCGGGCCAAAAGTGTTTGCGCCGAAAGTACGACCAGATTTGCTATTTCTCGATGTATTGGCTCGAAATCAGATCCTCTCTCCGTTGGAGCAGTTCATTACCGCCAGCGCCACGCCTGACGTGGAATTTGAGAAGCTGACGCAGGATAAAAATCCTGGGATCTGTGGCTACATTTTAAAGAATAACGAGCCAGTTTTCACTTGCCAGTGAGTTTTAAAACCAGTGTGCTTCGTTTCGTGCTAATGTTTGACTACAGTTTGTTTATGCATAAATCATTACAGTGATTGCACGGCCGATCCAACATCTGTCATGTGCAACAATTGCTTTGTGCACTCGGAGCACAAGAACCATAATTATAAGGTGAGTTGCCGCAAATTCAGAAAGTTGTTTAGAAATTTTCACTGCCGATGTGTGTCCCTTAACAACCATATTGTGTGCCATGGCAACCATATTGTGTCCCTTAACAACCATATTGTGTGCCATGGCAACCATATTGTGTACCTTGGCAACCATATTGTGTCCCATGGCAACAATATTGTGTCCCTTAACAACCATATTGTGTCTTATGGCAACAATATTGTGTCCCTTGACAACCGTATTGTGTCCCATGGCAACCATATTGTGTCCCATGACAACAATATTGTGTCCCTTAACAACCATATTGTGTCCCATGGCAACCATATTGTGTACCTTGGCAACCATATTGTGTACCTTGGAAACCATATTGTGTACCTTGGCAACCATACTGTATTTTGGGGTGATATTTATTGTACAGAATCCGCCTGTTAATTTTGAAACTATACCTAGCTTCCTTCAATAAGCTTGTCTTGCCATAGCGTGCAATATTGGCTGCTATGTGACACGAGATAATTGCCATGCTATACAAGACGTATGGTTGCCAAACTGTAAAATACCAGGGTATGTGATTGTCACATGTTATAAATATGGGAACGATTGTATACAATATGGGTGCCATGCTCTAAAATATGGGTGCCATGGTATACAATATGGTTGCCATGGCAGGCCCACGTCACTAGGCTTAAATTTAACACCTCAATACCTCTCATTAAACAAACCGCAGATGCACCTGTCCTCGGGCAACGGCGGCTACTGCGATTGCGGCGATCCCGAAGCGTTCAAGCGCTATCACCGGTGCTCCCTGCACGAGCGGCAAGCCGGCAGTCAGTCGGGCGCCCCCGTGTCCCCCGTCGAAAAACTGCCGGCTGGCATGGCAGATCGCTTTCGCGCAATCTGCAATCAGGTCTGTCCGCTCGCTGACACTTGATGGGATTGGGGATTTTGTTGTGGGATTGGGGATTTTATGATGGAAATGGGGATTTTGTTGTGGGATTGGGCATTTTGTTGTGGGATTGGAGATTTTATGATGGAAATGGGGATTTTGTGGTGGGATTGGGGATCTTATGATCGGAATGGGGATCCTAAAGGATGGGATTGAAGGTTCTTAAAGATGGGATTGGAGATTCTAAAGGATTGGATTAAGGATCCTAATAATCGAATTGGGGATCCTAAAGGATTGGATTGGGGATCCTAAAGAATGGGATTGGGGATCCTAAAGGATTGGATTGGGGATCCTAAAGGATTGGATTGGGGATCCTAAAGAATGGGATTGGGGATCCTAAAGGATTGGATTGGGGATCCTAAAGGATTGGATTGGGGATCCTAAAGGATTGGATTGGGGATCCTAAAGGATTGGATTGGGGATCCTAAAGAATGGGATTGGGGATCCTAAAGGATTGGATTGGGGATCCTAAAGGATTGGATTGGGGATCCCAAAGGATTGGATTGGGGATCCTAAAGAATGGGATTGGGGATCCTAAAGGATTGGATTGGGGATCCTAAAGGATTGGATTGGGGATCCTAAAGGATGGGATTGGGGATCCTAAAGGATGGGATTAAAGATCCTAAAGGATGGGATTGGGGATCCTAAAGGATAGGATTGAAGATCCTAAAGGATGGGATTGGGGATCCTAAAGGATTGGATTGGGGATCCTAAAGGATTGGATTGGGGATCCTAAAGAATGGGATTGGGGATCCTAAAGGATTGGATTGGGGATCCTAAAGGATTGGATTGGGGATCCTAAAGGATTGGATTGGGGATCCTAAAGGATTGGATTGGGGATCCTAAAGGATGGGATTAAAGATCCTAAAGGATGGGATTGGGGATCCTAAAGGATAGGATTAAAGATCCTAAAGGATGGGATTGGTGATCCGAAGTGGAAGATAGTACGCTCATATAGTTTGTAATTTTTCTAATTTAGTTTGGGATTTAAAAAAATGGGAGTTTAGTTGTAAAAACGATTTGATCTAAGAGTATTGAGAATATAATTAAGTGCTTCTTTTGTTAGGATCTGAATCGTGAATCTAGGAATTGATAACTCCTTAATGATGATTAGCAGTACTTCTACTAATCAATGTAATCTTACGCATTGAATATTGCAGGTACTGCAGCTAGCCCTGCACCTGACCCTGCTGGAGTATCGTATCCGGTTGCCAAGCAACGTAGACCGCTTGGATGAGGTGGATCTTAATCTGCTGCGCCGCTGGCTGCCACACGGCGAGCGCACGGATACCTCCGAGTCTGACGCTGAGGCTGGCGGGCAATACGCCTCTGTGCTGTACAATGATGAAGTTCACAGCTATCCGCAGGTAAGAGAGAGTTCGATTCAGGCGAAATATCATCAGAAACATAAGGGTCAATGTGACAAAGGGCATCAGAAACTTAAGGGTCAATGTGACAAAGGGCATCAGAAACTTAAGGGTCAATGTGACAAATGGCATCAGAAACATAAGGGTCAATGTGACAAATGGCATCAGAAACTTAAGGGTCAATGTGACAAATGGCATCAGAAACTTAAGGGTCAATGTGACAAATGGCATCAGAAACTTAAGGGTCAATGTGACAAATGGCATCAGAAACATAAGGGTCAATGTGACAAACGGCATCAGAAACTTGAGGGTCAATGTGACAACGGCATCAGAAACTTGAGGGTCAATGTGACAAATGGCATCAGAAACTTGAGGGTCAATGTGACAACGGCATCAGAAACTTGAGGGTCAATGTGACAACGGCATCAGAAACTTGAGGGTCAATGTGACAACGGCATCAGAAACTTGATGGTCAATGTGACAACGGCATCAGAAACTTGAGGGTCAATGTGACAAATGGCATCAGAAACTTATAGGTCAATTTGACAAATGGCATCAGAAACTTATAGGTCAATGTGACAAATGGCATCAGAAATTTACATGTCTATGTAACAACAGACAAGACAACTCAGGCCTTATGCTATCCATAGCTATCTATAAATAAAACTTGCATCGCAACCAGGTAATCAACACGCTGACCCAGTGTCTGGGCGTCGATGAGCACGATGCCAATCACTTTGCCACTGTGGTTGATAACGACGGTCGAAGCGTTGTAAGCTTGTCCGACTGGGCCTCAGCCAAGAAGTTGTGCTCAGAGATTCGCGGCACCATCAGGGAGTCCAGCGGCTTCGAGCTCGGTTGCTACCCTGTCCGCTCAGTGTCGTTCGCCTATCAATCAATGTGCTTGTACCTGCTGAGCTGGCTGGGCCAGCTTATTAAGCAGTCTGGTGAGTTTGTACATGATTTGGGATCAGTGCATTGTACATGATTTTGGTCAGTGCATTGTACATTATTCTAGTCAGTGGATTGTACATGATTCTGGTCAGTGCATTGTACATGATTCTGGTCAGTGCATTGTACATGATTCTGGTCAGTGCATTGTACATGATTCTGGTCAGTGCATTGAACATGATTCTAGTCAGTGGATTGTACATGATTCTGGTCAGTGCATTGTACATGATTCTGGTCAGTGGATTGTACATGATTCTGGTCAGTGGATTGTACATGATTCTGGTCAGTGGATTGTACATGATTCTGGTCAGTGGATTGTACATGATTCTGGTCAGTGGATTGTACATGATTCTGGTCAGTGCATTGTACATGATTCTGGTCAGTGCATTGTACATGATTCTGGTCAGTGGATTGTACATGATTCTGGTCAGTGGATTGTACATGATTCTGGTCAGTGCATTGTACATGATTCTGGTCAGTGGATTGTACATAATGGTATTTCACGCAAGGCCTGCACATTTTCCAGACGGTCTGCACGAGCTGTTCTGCAAAAGCCTTCTGGCCCCCGTTGATAACTTGCCCGGCACCGAATGGGCACCAGGGCAGCCTCTGGTGTACTACCTGCTGGTGCACACCGATCACCTGTGGAAAGCAGCTCGCAAATCCTTTATCGAGATGCTGATCAAGTCGCTGCTGATGAAGGCCAGCTACAAGCGCCAGATTGCCGCTCTGTACGCTGTGAATCAGGAGCAAATATTTGAGAGATTCTGCGTGGACATGCATCATCAGGAGGACTCTATTGCTCAGCTGTCTGTGCAGCTCTTCACTTCGCCATCCTTGGTAACGCATTTCTGGTTGTTATGCACACTTACTGTTAGTAGAGTGCATGGGATGCTGTTCTGGATCGCCTGATAATCCTCCCTCCCGAATGCCTACTGGTCCTTTTATATCTATCTACCTATCTACCAGAGCAAACTCTGCGGCCCTGTAGCTTCTCTGCCCCCATTTTATTGTCCCGATTGGGGTAACCAGTTAGTCAGTCAGTTAGTCAGTTAGTCAGTTAGTTAGTCAGTTAGTCAGTCAGTTAGTCAGTCAGTCAGTCAGTCAGTTAGTCAGTCAGTTAGTCAGTTAGTCAGTCAGTTAGTCAGTTAGTTAGTCAGTCAGTTGGTTAGTCAGTCAGTTAGTTAGTCAGTTAGTTTGTTTGTTAGTCAGTCAGTCAGCCAGTTAATTAGTTAGTCAGTCAGTTGGTTAGTCAGTCAGTTAGTTAGTCAGTCAGTCAGTCAGTTAATTAGTCAGTCAGTTAATTAGTTAGTCAGTCAGTCAGTTAGTTAGTCAGTCAGTCAGTCAGTTAGTCAGTTAGTTAGTCAGTCAGTTAGTTAGTCAGTCAGTTAGTTAGTCAGTTAGTTTGTTTGTTAGTCAGTCAGTCAGTCAGTTAATTAGTTAGTCAGTCAGTCAGTTAGTTAGTCAGTTAGTCAGTCAGTCAGTTAGTTAGTCAGTCAGTCTCTATTCCATGTTTTAATTTTACCGTTAATTACTGAACATGATTACCGCAGGCGATGTACCTGATCACGGAGCAGAAGGCCCTGAAGATTCTGGTGGACATTCTCATCAAGTCGGTGCTGCAACGCTCGGTCCAGCAGCATCAAGAGTCTGGCCGGCAGTTACTGAAGTTCAGCGAAGATGACCGAATGCCGTTCTCGCGCTGGAATCGCAGCTTGCACCTGGTGCGCGATATCGAATACCTGCTGCATAACGACTTCGAACAACTGGAGCCGAACTTTTTCGCGGCAATTAACGAGGCTCTGCCAAGCTTCCTGCAGGTGTACAGCCTGTTCCAGGACACCTGCTGCGCCAGGCGCTACATTGTTGGCCACATCGGCTTCGACTTCGAATGGGAGATGCCGTTTATCTTCTTCCTGTCCTCAATGTACCAGAACCACCTGCTGGCTGAGTTCCTGTCTAGAGATGAGAGCGTGTTCTCAACTATACTGGGCAAGGTGCTCGACGCTATTGAACAGAAACCGCCTCTCAGTGCCAATTTCTTGGCCGATTCCGGACAGAGAGTCCGTCTGGCCGGACACGTGCTGTCCGGGAGAGCGCTGGCTCCTCTCATGTCCGGCCGGGTGTTCATTTCGCACTTTCAACCGCTGGTCAGGTGAGACTCTTTGTAGTCTTTGTTTGAAATATCACTTTCGATATTCTTTATCTCTATTTAATCAAAGTCTCAAACTTTAAAATCTCACTGTTTGAAGTGTCCCATCTCAGAATCTCACTGCTCAAAAACTGTTGGAAATCTCCCATCTCAGAATCTCACTGCTCAAAAACTGTTGGAAATCTCCCATCTCAGAATCTCACTGCTCAAAAACTGTTAGAAATCTCCCATCTCAGAATCTCACTGCTCAAAAACTGTTAGAAATCTCCCATCTCAGAATCTCACTGCTCAAAAACTGTTGGAAATCTCCCATCTCAGAATCTCACTGCTCAAAAACTGTTAGAAATCTCCCATCTCAGAATCTCACTGCTCAAAAACTGTTAGAAATCTCCCATCTCAGAATCTCACTGCTCAAAAACTGTTGGAAATCTCCCATCTCAGAATCTCACTGCTCAAAAACTGTTGGAAATCTCCCATCTCAGAATCTCACTGCTCAAAAACTGTTAGAAATCTCCCATCTCAGAATCTCACTGCTCAAAAACTGTTGGAAATCTCCCATCTCAGAATCTCACTGCCACAAGTTTCTCCATCACCCCTACTCAGATTCCTGGACTCACTGCTGGCCTGCACCATGGCCAATCACGAGGCTTCGCCGCAGTGCCGCCGTCAGCTGGAGCTGCTGGCCAACCGGCCGGGCTTCGAGATCGCCTGGCTGACATCCGCCAGGCAGCTGGCTTGGTCAGCCCAGATCGCCGCCGGCCTGTGGAAACGCAACGGCTTGGCCCTGATGAATGTGAACCTGCAGTACAGCAGCCACCAGTCAGCCGCTGTCGGCATGTCCCTCAGAGACCTGCACCTGGTGCAACTGGCCGCTGCCACGGTGCCGCCAGACCAGTTCATACTGCGCCTGCTGGACGCTTTCGAATTGCAACGCTGGACTCTGGGAGCTGCGAGTTCTAGTGAATCTGCCGCCGAGCGCTACGACAATGAGGCCGAACGGTCTATTGTTGAAGAGATGCTGCGCTGCCTCATCAATGTGGTGTGCGAACGTAGAGTGCCGGGCGTTGGCCAGTCTGTAGCCTTTATGGAAATGGTTGAAGAAGATTTGTTGCAGCATCTGGTTGCGGAGCCGCAGTCGCATTCTAAACTGCTGCGATTGGCTAACGATTTAGTGCGGAAATTGCCAGCGGCTGATAGGCAGCTGGAGTGCTTTGCTAAATTGGACGGAGTTATTGACAAGCTGGCCGAGTTCCGGGGGTCCAGGTGCGTCTGGGTTTTATGCTTTCCGTAGTTGCTACTGTCAGTAGCGAGTTAAGGTAACTGAGTGTCAACCTTTGACTCGCTAAAAGTGTGGGCTTTTTCGTAATCAGTGTCTGAGGGCACCGGCTGAAGTGCTTGAGGGTACCGGCTGAAGTATCTGAGGGTACCGGCTGAAGTATCTGAGGGTACCGGCTGAAGTATCTGAGGGCACCGGCTTACAGTAAATACCAGAGGGGTAACCGCTTAAACACCTGAGGGGTACCCGCTGAAATACCTGAGGGGTACCCGCTGAAGTATCTGAGGGTACCGGCTGAAGTATCTGAGGGTACCCGCTGAAGTAACTGAAGGTACACGCTTAAATACCTGAGGGGTACCCGCTGAAATACCTGAGGGGTACCCGCTGAAATACCTGACGGGTACCCGCTGAAATACCTGAGGGGTACCCGCTGAAGTACCGAAGATTTGGGCAGTGATGGCCTGCTAGTTAACACACAAAATGAATGTACATTATTTCTAACCTGCACTGTCAGGGCCAAAACAAAGGCGAGTTCCACCTGCGCGAGCAGCACTACAGCCGGTTCAATCCGTTCTACCCGCGCCTGGCCAAGTCGGCCACCTCCAAGGCGCTGCACAGCATGACCAAACGGCGGGCAGCTACGCCAGCCGCCGACCTGCCAATTGTTCGGCCGCCGCAGCTGCCGGCCTTTGCCGCAGCCTACCAGCCGATTGTTGAATTGCTGCACTGCGACGTCATGCTCGGCCTGATGCGTGCCGTTGTCCAGGCAACCAAGGACGCCGGCGCCAGCTCGAAGCGGCATTGGTCGGAGGTGCAGCTGGAACGAGTCCTCTACCTGATGCTAGTAGGCCTTGACGAAGACCAACGTCGGGGCGATCGACGATTTCTCGACTGCGTGCTGTCTGGCATCGGCGAGGCCAGCTTGATGTCGGCGATGGAGTCGGTGCCGAAATCGCGCCTGGCGATGGACTCAGTCAGGCAGCTGCACGGCTATACTTTGGCGAGGCTTCGCCGACTGTGCACCGGTCAGGGCGAAGGCGGCGAAAGTGGCGGCAACGAGGCTGGAGAAGTCGGCGGTGGCGGCTCGGGCGGCCTGGACGCGGCCAGGGACGCCGCCGAGGCCGAGGTTCGTCGGCGTCAGCAGCAGAAGCTGGCTCAGGATCGGCGGGACCGCCTGATGGCCAAGATGATGCGAATGCAGAAGAACTTCCTGGCCGAGTACGGCGACTTGGTTGAACAGGCCGACGATAAAAGCGGCGGAGCGACAGCGTCGGAGAATTCGACAGAGTCGACTTCTGCTGGTCGACGGTCCGACGGACCGCTTATTGGTGAGGCCTGGGGGCTTCGGTTTCTACTTTATGACACTTCACCTGTACTGGCATTTCACATTTCTCACCAACCTCTCACATTTATTAACCTACATTTCACATTCCTTTATCAACATTTCACACTCCTTTATCAACATTTCACACTCCTTTATCAACATTTCACACTCGTTTATCAACATTTCACACTCCTTTATCAACATTTCACACTCCTTTATCAACATTTCACACTCCTTTATCAACATTTCACACTCCTTTATCAACATTTCACACTCCTTTATCAACATTTCACACTCCTTTATCAACATTTCACACTCCTTTATCAACATTTCACACTCCTTTATCAACATTTCACACTCGTTTATCAACATTTCACACTCCTTTATCAACATTTCACACTCCTTTAGCGACATTTCACATTCCTTTATCAACATTTCACACTCCTTTATCAACATTTCACACTCCTTTATCGACATTTTACACTCCTTTAGCGACATTTCACACTCCTTTATCAACATTTCACACTCCTTTAGCGACATTTCACATTCCTTTATCAACATTTCACACTCCTTTATCAACATTTCACACTCCTTTATCAACATTTCACACTCCTTTAGCGACATTTCACATTCCTTTATCAACATTTCACACTCCTTTATCAACATTTCACATTCCTTTATCAACATTTCACACTCCTTTATCAACATTTCACACTCCTTTATCAACATTTCACACTCGTTTATCAACATTTCACACTCCTTTATCAACATTTCACACTCCTTTATCAACATTTCACACTCCTTTATCAACATTTCACACTCCTTTAGCGACATTTCACATTCCTTTATCAACATTTCACACTCCTTTATCAACATTTCACATTCCTTTATCAACATTTCACACTCCTTTATCAACATTTCACACTCCTTTATCAACATTTCACACTCGTTTATCAACATTTCACACTCCTTTATCAACATTTCACACTCCTTTATCAACATTTCACACTCCTTTATCAACATTTCACACTCGTTTATCAACATTTCACACTCCTTTAGCGACATTTCACATTCCTTTATCAACATTTCACACTCCTTTATCAACATTTCACACTCCTTTATCAACATTTCACACTCCTTTATCAACATTTCACACTCGTTTATCAACATTTCACACTCCTTTATCAACATTTCACACTCCTTTAGCGACATTTCACATTCCTTTATCAACATTTCACACTCCTTTTCCGGCAGTTCACATTCCTCAACTGGTATTTCACATTTACTAGTCGAAATTACCTAAATTAAAAATTGCTAGGCCATCGCCTACTTATAGTAGCGCAGATAGCAAATTAATCAAAACCATCCTCCCCCACCCCAATCTTCGCAGGCCCCAATCGCACGGTGGCGCACGAGCCGCAGCCGGGCCTGACCTGCCTGCTGTGCCAGGAGGCCAACCGGCCCGACTCCAGGGACCCCATGCTTCTAGCCGGACTGGTGCAGCGCTCCACCGTGCTCAGCCAGGACCGAGGCCGGTCCCGCGACACCGACTGGTCCGGCTGCTTTGTCGAGGCCGAACTATTGGAAGGCTCGCATTTCTCGTCGTGCGGCCACGCCATGCACCGGTCCTGCTATTCGGACTTCATGGACTCGCCGTCTAATGTGCACGTGAACCGGGGCGGCGAGCTCGGCCGCAGCCGCTACCTGTGCCCTCTGTGCCAGCAGCTGTGCAACTGCGCCCTGCCTGTTGCCCCCAGCCTGCCGTGTTCAGCTGAGCAGCAGCAGCAGCACCAGTTCGATGCCAACGCTGACAGCGGCCGCTTCGACAGCTGGCTGTCAAGCATCCGGGACGGGGTCGCAGCCGGCCTGCCAAAATGGCCGCCGCAAGCCGCCGCCGAGTCTAGAGTTGTCGCTTTTAGAAAAAATCACGACGACAACTCCTGGCCCGGCGCCGAAGCTGCGCAGGCGCTGAACAATTTGGCCAAGGTATGCGCGAGTTGGGTTCGATATGATTTGTGAGGCCACATTTATGTGGGGCTTGCGATTCACACTCATATGAAAGAGGGACAGCCCCCACCCAAGGCACAGGGAGTGTACATGCCTGGCGACTCAAGCGTTGAAAATGCAATCAAGAGTCACGAGCGGCTCACGTGAGTTGCAGAATCGTAAAAGAGTCGCTTAAAAGTCGTCGGAAGAGTCTAAGAGCGATTGACTTTCTATCTAAATAGAATTGTTTTAGATGCGAAATGAATGCGATTCTAATTCATCAAGTGACGCAGATGCGCTTTAGACGCAAGTCGGTGATTCTGCAGCGACCCAGCACGCCTCAGGTACGGCTCTACGGCCTCAGAGTCGTTTTGAAGTCGCGGACAATAATACCTTTCAAATTGACTGTTAGGCGACTCTTTGGCGACTTATACCGTGATTATGGGGTTGTAGCCTAGTGGTCAGAGCATCGGACTCACGACTGAAAGGTCCGGGGTTCGATTCTCGTTCCCACTGGAACAATTTGTGTCCTTGAGCAAGACACTTAACTCTGCATTGCTTCAGTTCACCCAGCTGTAAAATGGGTGCCAGCATTAGCTGGGGTAATTGAGGGTGTGTGGCGACCCCCCAGTCCTTGGACTGAACAGCCGTACGCAGCCTTCAGATGCGCCGCGCAATAGCTGCGGCTGAGCTGTCGGTTGCTCATCTGGCCCTATTAAGGCAGGTTTAAAAAATTATTATATTATTACCGTCATATATCGTTGGTTTCAAGTCGTCTAGAGTCACTTCTTTCCTATTTTTACCTGTGTGTTACCTGCAACGACTCTGCTGTTACCGTATTCATCGGGGTCAGGCAGACTCGCCTCAGCGCTGGCTTCAGAAGCCTTCTGCAAATATTAATTTGTTATACCCAGGTGTGCGAGGTTCGCGGTCTGGGCGCCGACCTGCCGCCTGAGCTGATGCCGACAGGCTGGAAGCTGCCAGAAAAAGCCGACCCGCTGCTCCTGACGGTGGCATTTAGCCTGCAGGCGGCCGAGACTGCCGGCCGGGCCACGGAGCGGCCGCTGTTCTCCGCCCTGCCGGAGCGATGCGCGGTCGGCCTGGCCGCCCTCGTCCGCGCAGTGGCTCAGCGGCCGGTCGCTTCGGACTCGGATTTCGACCGGTTGCATCAGCTGGCTATTAATAACCTGAGCCTGCTGCTGCATCTCCAGCGTCCCAATCTGCCTCTGCCCTGTCTGCTAGAGGCGGACATGTCCACCTGTCTGGTGCAGCTCACCTACTGCCTGTACCGCATGGCCGGGCAGCCGCCCGACTGCTCGGATGCCGATCTGTGTCGCCTGATTCGCCTGGTTGCCGGGGCGCACGTTTTTCAGGTTTGTATTTGATTGAAATTCCTCAATATCCGATAGGAGAAACCATGAATCCCGATTCCTA
Organism: Macrostomum lignano; assembly: GCA_002269645.1. Taxonomy (NCBI): domain Eukaryota; kingdom Metazoa; phylum Platyhelminthes; family Macrostomidae; genus Macrostomum; species Macrostomum lignano. The sequence continues at coordinate 5,533 of NIVC01003038.1, read as the reverse complement.
GTTGGGGAATCCCGATTCAAAGAAGGAAGATCCCGATTCCTAGTTGGGGAATCCCGATTCAAAGAAGGAAAATCCCGATTCCTAGTTGGGGAATCCCGATTCAAAGAAGGAAAATCCCGATTCCTAGTTGGGGAATCCCGATTCATAAAAGTAAAATCCCGATTCTTAGTAGGGGAATCCCGATTCATAGAAGAAAATCCCGATTCTTAGTAGGGGAATCCCGTTTCATAAAAGTAAAATCCCGATTCTTAGTAGGGGAATCCCGATTCATAAAAGTAAAATCCCGATTCTTAGTAGGGGAATCCCGATTCATAAAAGTAAAATCCCGATTCTTAGTAGGGGAATCCCGATTCATAGAAGAAAATCCCGATTCTTAGTAGGGGAATCCCGTTTTATAGAAGGAAAATCCCGATTCTTAGTAGGGGAATCCCGTTTCATAGAAGGAAAATCCCTATTTCTAGTAGGGGAATCCCGATTTCTAATAGGGGATATCCCGATTTCTTGTAGGGAAATCCCGATTTCTTGTAGGGAAATCTCGATTTCTAGTAGGGAGACCCTATTTCTAGTAGGGGAAAATCCGATTTCTAGTCGGGGAATCCCGAATTCTAGTAGGGAAATCCCCATTTATAGTAGGGGATACCTATTTCTAGTAGGGAAATCCCATTTCTTATAGGCGAAATCCCGATTTCTTGTAGGGGAATCCCCGTCTCAAGTAAGGGAATCCTGATTCCTAGATAGGGTAAACTTCGATTTCTTATAGCAGAACTCCCTCATATCCGCCGTCCCAACCAACCCCGGCAGATCTGCCTCACCTTGCCGAGCGATCCCGACGCTTCCACTAACGCCGACTCCGATGCCGACGCCTCTGGAGACGACAGCGACTGTCGGAAACTCGACCGGCTGGTCCGCCAGTGCCGCAGCGCCGTCGGCCTGCCGCCAGCCGCCTTGTCCGGCCCCGGCCTGGCGATCAAGTCGCCGCCGCCTGCCTGCGCTGCTCCGTTGCGCCGCCATTTTCTATCGCGCCCTGACCGACGCCCCGGCGCCGTCGGAGCCGGAGCCTGCGTCCTCGGCCGAGGCGGAGTTCGCCTGGCTGGCCGGCCTGCTGCAGCTGCCCCGCCGGCCGTGCGACCTGCCCACAGAGCAGCTGGTGTCCCTGTGGTGCCAAGACTCTGCCAGGCTGCAGGCCAGAGCTGCCAGCCCGGCTGTCAGGTATCCCAGGCAGGCGGCCCGGCTGGTCAGCTTGCCTACCGACTATACCGACCTGCTGCTGGAGTGCAGCGACTTCCAGTGCCCGTCCGGCGCTGGCCCGGGCCCGGCCGGCCGAAGTCTCCAGCCGGCCAAGTGCCTGGCCTGCGGCAAGCTGGTGTGCAGCAACTCCAACTGCTGCCAGATGCCTGTGTTCAACGGCGATCGCGCTATCGGCGGAGCCAATCTGCACGCCGTTATGTGCACAGGTGAGCTGACTAAGGCTAGCTGTTATAATTCGCTGATTCCTAGAATCCTAGCTTTTGGGGATCGGAGTGTGCTTCCTAAAAAATCCCAAATTTTGAGCTTGTCTCCTGAAACCCATTTGCTTCCATAAGGTCCACGGGGCCACATACTACTTGTTTACTTACTACTGACGGGGGAGCAGAGCGCCGCGAATAGGCCGCGAGGCCGTGATGCGCCCGCCCTCTTCTAGATCGCAAAAGGGGCAGATGGGAGAGCAACCACGGTGTAGTGAAATATGTCTCTGGAAGAAGGCAATGACCATTGCACATCTCCCTGAGTTCACATGCGGCCCTTGTTTAAGCTCTACATAAATCTCATATAGATTTGAGTCTTCTTTTTCTCATGTCATCTCTCATCTTTTTCCTTTCCTCTCTCATCTGGCCCGCAGTCATGAGCTGGACTCTTTATCTAGCATTCACCCTGCATCCTAGGGATTGGTGTGTGACTGAGTTTGAGAATCCTCACTTACGCAGTCCTTCAAATAGGGTGTTGCAGATTAGTTCAAAATCCCGTATTGAGAATCTGTTCCCTACTTTAAAGATCGATATTCTTGATCCCGAACGCGAAGCTAAGCTGCCTTCATCAATAAAAGCCCATCTGGACTCTCCCGCAGGCGGCACCGGCGTGTTCCTTCGCGTGCTAGACTGCACCCTGCTGCTGGTGTCGGCCCCAACCGCCTGGGCTGCATCTCCAGCGCTCCCTACGTTGATCGGTACGGCGAGACCGACGAATATCTTCGCCGGGGCCAGCCGCTGCAGCTGAGCTCCGCCATGTACAGCCGCCTGCAGGAGGACTGGCTGCGCCACTCGCTGGCCGCCAGAGCTGGTCGCGATCCGCACTCGGGAAATTCTTTGAAGTTTAATAGAGGACAGAAGGAGGGCAATCGTCCCGGAGGACAAATCACGGGTACTCCACTAACTGTATGGGCCTCTTTAGCATTGGCTTGTTGGTAAATCTGTTTCACTAGGGGCGACAGGGACCCCTTGACCCCCTAGTAAATCTGTTTCACTAAGGGGACAGCTGACCCCTTGACCCCCAGTAAATCTGTTTCACTAGGGGGCAGCTGACCCCTTGACCCCCAGTAAATCTGTTTTCACTAGGGGAACAGCTGACCCCTTGGCCCCCCAGTAAATCTGTTTCACTAGGGAGGGGACAGCTGACCCTTTGACCCCCCAGTAAATCTGGTTTCAATAGTGAGGTCAGCTGACCCCTTACCTCTTTGAATGGCTCTCCCAATGCCATTCCGGGTTAATAGAACCAATGATACTCTGTTTTTTTAAATAAATTAAAATACGTATATTTGCTACTTTCTACTGAACTACAAGTAGCTTGCACGCAAATCTACTTAGTGGCCCATGCCCTGGTTATTGCAGTATCTGTTGGACAGATAAAGAAAATCGACTTTGTCATTATTCAGTTTTTTGTGTTCTCATATTTCCCAAAATAAAAATAAAAGTAGTCACTCCTCATATACGATCTCTACTACTACTGCTATAGGCTTATTTAGTATAGTATAAATTGTTTAATACAGAGTTCTATTTGGCCCGCTTCCCCATCTCTTCTATGCATAAATTTGTTAAGCGGGACATCTTGACGTATGTTTTAATCCTAAATGGACAATTTTGTCCGAGATGGCCTTCGTATATAACTATAATTATACTGTTTTTTCATAAATATTTTCAAATCTATGTTTACCGATTGGATATTATATTTATTTATTTATTCTGCTAACTTTGCGTCGTCTTCAAAGTGACGCCGCGCTCACAGGCTCCAAATTCGAAGAAAGCTACAAAGTGTCTGTCAAAGCTGTTTTATATCTTTTTGTTTAATTAACTGCCGCCTGAGTTTCTGTGACATTGGTTCAATTATATATCCGAGAATTTGTTGTCTCCTGTTTCTTGGCTTGCTGGCACACACAGTTAAAGATTAGTTATCACCGTGTTAAAATTTGCTTGCGTGCGACTTTGCCTTTCATATTTTTTAGACCTTGCTGCATGAAGTCCTGATCCCAAAGCTGTCTAAGTCCCGATCCCAAAGCTGTCTGAAGTCCCGATCCCAAATCTGCCTGAAGTCCCGATCCCCAAGCTGTATGAAGTCCCGATCCCAAAGCTGCCTGAAGTCCCGATCCCAAAGCTTCCTGAATCCCGATCCCAAAGCTGCCTGAAGTCCCGATCCCAAAGCTTCCTGAAGTCCCAATCCCAAAAGCTGTATGAAGCCCCGATCCCAAAGCTGCCTGAAGTCCCGATTCCAAAGCTTCCTGAATCCCAATTCCAAAGCTTCCTGAAGTTCCAATCCCAAAGCTTCCTGAAGTCCCAATCCCAAAGCTGTATGAAGCCCTGATCCCAAAGTTGCCTGAAGTCCCGATCCCAAAGCTGCCTGAAGTCCCGATCCCAAAGCTGTATGAAGTCCCGATCCCAAAGCTGTATGAAGTCCCGATCCCAAAGCTGTATGAAGTCCCGATCCAAAGCTGCCTGAAGTCCCGATCCCAAGCTGCCTGAAGCCCCGATCCAAAGCCTGCCTGAAGTCCCTATTCCAAAGCTTCCTGAATCCCAATTCCAAAGCTCCTGAAGTTCCAATCCCAAAGCTTCCTGAAGTCCCAATCCCAAAGCTGTATGAAGCCCTGATCCCAAAGTTGCCTGAAGTCCCGATCCCAAAGCTGCCTGAAGTCCCAATCCCAAAGCTGTATGAAGCCCTGATCCCAAAGTTGCCTGAAGTCCCGATCCCAAAGCTTCCTGAAGTCCAATCCCAAAGCTGTATGAAGCCCTGATCCCAAAGTTGCCTGAAGTCCCGATCCCAAAGCTGCCTGAAGTCCCCGATCCCAAAGCTGTATGAAGTCCCGATCCCAAAGCTGTATGAAGTCCCGATCCCAAAGCTGCCTGAAGTCCTATCCCAAAGCTGTATGAAGTCCCGATCCCAAAGCTGTATGAAGTCCCGATCCCAAAGCTGTATTGAAGTCCCGATCCAAAGCTGTATGAAGTCCCGATCCCAAAGCTGCCTGAAGTTCTAATTCTATAGTTGCAGATTGAAGTCAAAACACTTCTAGGCCTCGATCCCAAGATCGCAAGCGGGATATACTCGTACATACTTATTATTGCAGGTAGATCCCGATCTCCATTTCATAAAAATGCAGATTTCAAATCGACACCTTGTCATTGAAGGTACTTAATGACTACGAGCTACATAGTCCGTCCGTGCCCTATTTGTGTTCGATATGCGTAATGTTTTATTGCAGTGTTGAGCTCGGCTTATCTGCTGGATGTTGATTGGCAGGTTTTGCTTTTCATTATCTACCTCTGCATTTTATAACCCTTAAAAGCTAAGTAAGCGTCTTAGTACCTATGAGCATGTGAAGGCCACACGTGCACTGTTATTTTGGCTTGAACGTGTCCTTTATAGTGAGCAATTCACGATGGATATCAGTTTATCTGGCCGCAATCTGTTTTAGAACTCAAATTGCGGCCTCGTAAAACTTAGGTTTTACGCACTGACGAAAGTTTTTATGGCCGACAAATAATGCTAACAATAAGCTGCGGCTTATCTGAGGTCAATTATCACCTGATAAGGTGGTAAAACAACTAATAATTATATAGGTTTTTTTACAACTGAAAGTCAGACGCACAAGACTTCAAGCAGGTATTTTATTGAAGCGGTAAACCAGTCTAAATTGACAAAGAAAACAAGATGTAATGACATTAATTATTGCACTATATGTACTACTATTACCTACAGCCTACATGTATAACAAATGAGGTAACAGCAAGGTAAGTGTAAAAGCAGCAATCGGTTTTTGTCTTTGATAAAGTATGTACATCAATAATTTCTTTCATTATTAAGCTAAGCATTCGCTCATATAGATAGGTTAAAAACTTGGGAACTAACGAGGAAGCCCTCCTTAGCAACAGGGTTTTAGCTCGGATATGGTGCCTGTCGAATATGCTTTATAGGCAGATTTCCGTCATCACTGTGCAGTTGTTTTGATCCCTAAAAATCTCCACTGGGATCAGTATTTTGATCTCTAGAATCCCAATTGGGATTATTGTTT